>ML439559.1:115649-150205 GCA_005239525.1 Nicotiana knightiana | reverse complement strand
GTTAGCTAAGGGTTTCATCAGACCGAGTGTATCGCCATGGGGTGCTCCAGTTCTATTCGTGAAGAAGAAGGATGGGTCCATGCAGATGTGTATTGACTACTGCCAGGTTAACAACGTCACCATTAAGAATAATTATCCTTTTCCACGCATCGATGATTTGTTTGACGAGTTTCAGGGTGCTCGGATGTTTTTTAAGATTGATTTGAGATCGGGATGTCCTCAGTTAATGATTCGGGCCTCATATGTTCCGAAGACTTATTTTTGTACGAGGTATGGCCCTTATGAGTTCCTGGTGATGTCCTTTGGCTTGACTAATGCCCCAGCAGCATTTATGGACTTGATGAACAAGGTGTTCAGGCCGTATATTGATTCCTTTGTCATTGTCTTCATTGATGACATTTTGATTTACTCACGTAGCTCAGGGGAGCACGAGCAACATTTGAGAGTTGTGCTCTAGACTTTGCGAGAACAGGAGCTATATGCTAAATTCTCCAAATGTAATTTCTAGTTGGATTCTGTGGCATTCTTGGGGCATGTGGTATCCGGAGAGGGTATCAAGGTTGATCCTCAGAAGATTGAGGCAGTTCAGAGTTGGCCGCGTCCTACTTCAGCTACAAAGATCAGGAGCTTTTTGGGCCAAGCAGGCTATTATCCCCAATTTGTGGAGGGTTTCTCTTCTATTGCAGCTACATTGACTAGATTGACTCAGAAGAATGCCCCGTTAAGATGGTCCGACGAGTGTGAGGCGAGCTTTCAGAAGCTCAAGACAGCATTGACCTCAGCACCAGTTCTGGTATTGCCTTCTAGTTCGGGGATGTATACAGTGTATTGCGACACTTCATGCATTGTTTTGGGATATATGTTGATGCAGGAAGGGAGAGTTATTGCTTATGCTTCACGCCAGTTGAAGGTTCATGAGAAGAATTACCCTATGCACGCTTTAGAGTTGGTGGCGATTGTTCACGCTCTTAAGATTTGGAGGCACTACTTGTATGGGGTGTCCTATGAGGTTTATACAGACCACCGCAACTTGTAGCACTTGTTCAAGTAGAGGGATCTTAACTTGAGGCAGCGCAGATGGCTTAAGTTGTTGAAGGATTATGATATCACCATCCTTTATCATTCGGGCAAGGAAAATGTTGTAGAAGATGCCTTGAGCAGGAAGGCTGAGAGTATGGGTATCTTGGCTTATATTGCAGTAGAAGAGAGACCTCTAGCCTTGGACATTCAGTCTTTGGCTAATCGCCTGGTGAGGTTAGACCTTTTAGAGTCTCGCGGAGTTTTAGAACATGTGGTTGCTCATTCTTCCTTATTGGGAGAGATTAAGGCTCGGCAGTTTGATGATCCGTACTTGGCAGAGCTATGGGAGAAAGTGGTTCAGGGTGGTGCCCAGGAGATTACTATTGGCAAGGATGGTGTTCTTATATTTCAGGGCCATTTATGTGTTCTAATATCGATGGCCTGAGAGGGAGGATTCTAGAGGAGGCACACAGTTCTCGGATTCTGTTCATCCTGGTGCTACGAAGATGTATCGTGATTTGAAGCAGCATTACAAGCGGAGGCGGATGAAGAGGGACATTGTGGAGTATGTGGCTAAGTGTCTTAATTATCAGCAGGTTAAGTATGAGCACCAGAGGCCAGGAGGCCTACTTCAGCAGATGCCCATTCCTGAGTGGAAGTGGGAACGCATCACTATGGACTTCGTGGTTGGGTTGCCTCGGACTTTGCATAAAGTTGATGCGGTTTGGGTCATTGTGGATAGATTGACCAAATCGGCGCATTTCATTCCAGTGGCTACTACATATCCTTATGAGAGGTTGGCCCAGATCTACATTCGAGAGATAGTTCGGTTGCACGGTGTACCAGTGTCCATTATATCAGATCGAGGTCCTCAATTCACCTTGAACTTCTAGAGTGCATTGCATAGTGAGATGGGTACCTAGATAGATCTCAGCACAGCATTTCACCCTCATACTGATGGTCAGTCGGAGCGTACAATTCAGATATTGAAGGACATGCTCAGGGCATGTGTGATTGACTTCGGAGGTTAGTGAACCAGTTCTTGCCTTTGGCCGAGCTTGCTTACAATAATAGTTATCAGTCCAACATTGAGATGGAACCATTTGAGGCTTTGTATAGTTGGCGATGTCGTTCTCCCATCGGGTGGTTTGAGCCTGGAGAGGCCAAGTTATATGGCACCGACTTGGTGAAGGATGCTTTGGAGAAAGTGAAGTTGATTCAGGAGAGGCTCCGCACAGCACAGTTCATACAGAAGAGTTACGTGGATCAGAGGGCGTGATATATCAGTTATGGAGGGAGACAAGGTTCTGTTGAAGGTCTCGCCGATGAAGGGCATTATCAGGTTCAGGAAGAAGGGCAAGCTGAGCCTGAGGTTTATAGGTCATTTCGAGGTGTTGAGGCAAGTTGGGGAGGTTTCTTATGATCTAGCTTTACCTCCCAGTTTGTCACGAGTTCATCCGGTCTTTCATGTATCCATGCTCCAGAGGTACCACGCCGACTTCTGTCACGTGGTTGATTTCAGCACTATTCAGTTGGATGAGAGGTTGGGCTACGAGGATGAGCCAGTTGCTATTATTGACAGGCAGGATCGCTAGTTGAGATCCAAGAGAGTTTCTGCCATAAAGGTCCAGTGGAGGGGCCAACCAGTCGAGGAGGCGACCTGGGAGTCCGAGGAGGAAATGCAGAGCAGATATCCGCACTTATTCAGCACTCCAGGTATGATCCTAGACCCGTTCGAGGATGAACATTTGTTTAAGAGGTGGAGAATATAATGACCCGACCGGTCATTTTGCATTATCATACCCCGTTCCCCTAAATGAAACTTCCCGCAATGGCTTATATTGATATATGACTTGCGAGGAGGGACTCGGAAGTGTTTAGAGTGATATAGGAACACTTGGTTCCTTAAGGTCGGCCTTTAAAGCCAAGTTTGACTTTAGTCAACATTTTGAGTAAACGACCTTTGAATCGAGTGTCGATGGTTCCGATAGCTTCAAATGATGATTTTTCCTTAAGTTCATATTGTGGTTTGGGACGTGTTTTTGTGTTATCGAGGTCCAAATCAAATTTCGAGACCGGGAATAGTTCTATTATGTTATTTATGACTTGCTCGTAGAATTTGGGGTCATTCCGAGTAGTATAGGTCGGTTCGGCATTTATTAGCGAATTCTAGAAACTTAAAGTTCCTAAGTTTGATTCTAGGGGTCTTCAGGTTTGATTTGGAGTTTTAGCGTCTTTTTGGGTGTTCTGAAGGCTCGAGCGAGTTCGTATTATTATTTGGGACTTGTTGTTATATTTGGGCGGGGGCTCGGGTAGGCCCAGGCATTTCCCGGGTACCAAACGAGGCCAAAAACCAACTGAAGCAATTGATGGTGCACCTGTTCTGGTGTGACTGCAGGTGCGGTTGCCCAGTCGCAGGTGCGGGCCCTTTTCCCGCAGGTGCGGAGCCGCTGGTGTGGACTCCAATCCGCAGGTGCGAGCCTAGGCCCCTTGTCCCATTTTCGCAAGTGAGAGCGTTTACTCGCAGGTGCGAGACCACAGGTGCGGTCCTTAAGCCGCAAATGTGAAACCACAGTTGGGCAGTGTGTTTTAAAATGGGACTTAAACCATTTTTGCGCATTCTTCTTTTTCCTTGAGGTGATTTTTGAGCATGCAAGAGAGACAAACGACCTAGCCATTTTGAGGTAAGTAATTCCTACCATAAACTTAGTGTAATACTTGGATTCTTAGGTATATTAACTCATTAATTAGTGTAAATTCAAGGGTTAGAGTAAAAACCTAGGTTTTATAATAAATGGGAGAATTACCAAGAAATTTGCTATGAAATCACACAAAAATGATATATAACTGATCCTTAGGCTATGGGTAATTGATTCTTTCGAAAATTTTCGGAATCCGAGCATGTGGGTCCGGGGGTGTATTTTAGGATTTTTCAAAGTAAGGTGAAATAACTAAATAAATAGGATAATTCCATACTTTTGAGTATAAATTGATATATTTGTATAAAATTTTGCTATTTTCGAGTCCTTGGGTGATGAGTTTGGAGTTTCGGGCGCATTCTTGACCCGGAGAGTAGGTTCGACACGAGGTGAGTCTCCTTTCTAACCTTGTAAGAGGGAACTGTCCCCTTAGGTGATTTAAATGACTATGTGCTAATGTTTTCGGGGGATACGTACGCACAAAGTGATGAGAGTCCGTACGTAGCGGCTATTATTGTTATGTCCGGGTAGTTAGGCCTACACCATTCCTTGTGTTTTTCCTTGAAGTGAACTATATGCTTGATGAATTAATGTTATATGCGGCTTGTTTCCCTGAGATCATGGAATTGGAGAATATTAAAGGAATTTTTCACTGAAAAGTAATTTATGAAAAATATTGTGTGGATTGTGTGTGTATGTGACCTCTTTGCAATTTACATTCCGCGAGCGGAGTATTATTTCCCCCACTCTCATGGGAGCGGGCCGTACGCCATGGCGAGATTGAAAAATGTAATTATGGTTCGAGCCGTTCGACCCTTGGTAGTGCACATATATGATTATTATGATGGCTCAGGACGGTTGTCCTTATGCCGCATGCGCATGTTAAACTGTTAATGATTTCAAGGATATTGAAGTGATAAGATATTTGGGGGAAATTGAAGTAGTGATTTTTTATTTACTTCCTTTACTTATTTGAATCATAGTTATCTTTAATGTTTATTGTTTCTGTCATCCTCTTATGCCTATTACTGATATCATGTCTTGTTAAATTATTTTTTTGGACCTTAGTGAGTGTCATGTCGACCTCTCGTCACTACTTCTTCGAGGTTAGGCGGGATACTCACTGGGTACATATTTGTCTATGTACTCATGTTATGCTTCTGTACTTAATTGTACAGGTTCTGAGGCTGGTGCATCTGGTTATCTAACCAGAGCTCGATTCTGAGTATAGATTGGACCTGACTTCGCGGTGAGCTGCTTCTCCTGACGATCCTCGGCAGCACCATGGGGCTTCTTTTGTTATTCCCGTCTATTTCTTCCAGACAGTAGGACAATTATATTATATCTTTTTTATATCCTGTTAGTATGCCAGTAGGACTTGTGAGACTAGTTCCTGGTACACACGTGGTAGATATTATGGTTTGCGGGTCAGTATATATATATATATATATTGGCTCACGTCACCTTATGACAGTATTTGGGTTAAAATTGGATAATTATCTTTTTAAATTAATATTTTGAACTTTATAACTTGGCATGTGTTGGAATGTTTAATAAAATATGTGAAACTCCTTAGTTAATTGGGTGTTGGCTTGCCTGACCCCGGTGTTGGGCGCCATCATGACCTGAGTCAGGATTTTGGGTCTTGACAATAATTAATTAAAATCCTAAAAAATGCAGAAATTATGTAAAAATATTAATTGATGCTCATGCATTGTTTTGAAGATATATATGCATTTTGGAAATAATATATGGAAAAATTGGGTATCAACAGCTGCCCCTATTTATCTGGGAAGGATGAAAGAGGTACCAGGTAAATATATGATGGCCACACTCTGTTTTCGAGCTGCCTACATATCCCTGGTTTTACATGAATCAGGCCGTGTGCAGTTCTGGATTCACCGGCGAAATATACCGATGAATTTATAACAAGAACGGACACAAGGTTTTGAATAGGTGAAATGGTTACGGTGAGCGGTGAGGTTTGAAATAGTAGGAAGGAAATGGAGCGGGATTGCTCCCTTCGGGGTAACGGTTTCTCATCGGTTTACCTGCAAATAAAAGATGCACTACAAGCATGTATCTTTGCGTAGATTTGCGATGAAAATTCCCTTTAGACCATGAGGATTGTCTTTGGACAGTTGAGGATGACGTCCTTAGACCATGATGTCCTGGGCCATGAATTATGTGGTAAGGGATTTGTAGGCCATAAAATGGTGTTCTCGGGCCATAAAAATGGTGCCTCCAAACCATGACGCCTTTGAATAATTATGTGCAAGTTTGAGAGATCCTCGGGCCATGGCATGATGTCTTCCGACTATGGGGATGGTGCCTTCAGACTATGACGCCTTCGGACAGGTTGGCTATATTTCAGCATATGAGGTGCAAAGACATGATGCTAGGAGCGACAAGACAAGGATTAGTCATGAATGGAGTTACGGGAAGAGCTTAGCCCGAGAGAATAGAATAAAAAATACAAGGGAGACAATGTTTAGTCTCATGCGGGACTCGGGACAATGTTTAGTCCCATGCAAAGAGAAGGCAGGGCTTAGCCTTATGCAAGGTTCGAGACAGGGCTTATTCCCATTCAAGATTGAGACAAAGCTTTGTCTCATGCAAAGTTCGGGACATGACTTAGTCCCATGCAAAGTTCGGGACATGGCTTAGTCCCATGCGGAGGGACGGTAGAGCTTAGCCTTATGCAGATATGGAGGCAAGGCTTAGCCTCATGAAAGGTTCGGGATAGGGCTTAGTCCCATGCAAAGAGAAGGCAGATCTTAGCCTTATGTAATATTTGGGACAAGGCTTAGTCCCACGCAAAGAGAAGGCGGAGCTCATCCTTATGCATGATTCGGGACAGTTCTTAGTCCCATGCAAAGAGAAGCCATGGCTTAGCCTCATGCAAGGTTCGGGAGAGGGATTAGTCCCATGCAAATAGAAGACAGAGCTTAGCCTTATGCAAGATTCGGGATATGGATTAGTCTCATGCAATGAACAATAAGTGATAGCAGAGTATTTCTTATCTGGAGATGAGTTTGGATATCTTTGATGTTATGAAGACTTGTGTTTCCAAGGTGTGCATATCCTTGTTTCTACATTCAAAGAAAAATCGTGAGTTTTGTAGGGGGAAGGTCGGTTCGTGCTTTCGTCTGCTTGCTTGATTTGCTCTGTTCCGTCTGAAGACCCTGTTCAAATTATCGGGGTAGCATTCGCTAAAGCAGCGTTTATGTTCAAAAGCATGCATGCATAATTTTCGAAGACATAGTAAACTATAGTTAGAAATTGGTTAGATGAACTAGTGACTGTGACACGATCAAAGACACTGCGACTGCTTCTACTGTAGAATTTTGATGGTCCTTCTCAAAATTCTACCCTAGTTAACTGAATAACGCTTCTGACCGCTCTATATGTTGCGATTGGTTAAACTTGCTTCGGAATTTTTAGGGTTCTCCTCAAAATTCTGCCCCAGTTTCTGATGATGGGGAAAATGGAAATTTATTGAATTGTGATAGAACCCACAGGGCTGCCTACGCATCCCCTCTTAAACAGGAATCAGGTCGAGCGTAGTTCAATTTACATCATGTAGAAAATCATAGGATGATTTACACACAATATCTTTTGACTGCATTTGAGTTGATTGGTTTTGGCCAAATTTCTCCTTCCATTTATTCGAGTATGAGGTCTCCTCCCGTCAATATTCTGTGAACCATGTAAGGACCTTGCTAGTTGGGAGAGAATTTCCCTTTGGCTTCATCTTGGTGCGGGAAGATTTTCTTCAACACCAGCTGCCCCGGTGTGAACTATCTCGGCTTGATTCTTTTGTTGAAGGATCTGGACATTCGGTTGTGATAAATTTGTTCATGACATACCGCGTTCATCCTCTTTCCGTCTATGAGGGCTAGCTGCTCATAATGGCTCCTTATCCATTCTGTGTTGCTGAGCTCATCTTCTTGTATGATTCTCAGGAAAGGAATTTCTACTTCGGCAGGAATGAAAACTTCAATACCATAAACCAGCAAATTTGGAGTTGCCTGGGCTGAGGTGCGGATTGTGTTACGGTATCCCAGTAAGGCGAATGGTAGCTTCTCGTGCGATTGTTTGTGATTTTCTACCATTTTCCTCAGTATCTTCTTGATGTTTTTGTTGGCAGCTTCCACGGCTCCATGCATTTGGGCCTATATACAGTGGAATTCTTGTGCTTGATTTTGAAAGTCTCACACATGGCTTTCATCAGATTACTGTTGAGATTGGCGGCGTTGTCAGTGATGATGGAATCTGGAACCCTGAACTGACAGACAATTCGGTCGCAAAAAAATTCTCCAACGACCTTCTTAATCACAGCTTTGTAAGATGCGGCTTCTACCCGTTTAGTGAAGTAGGCGATAGCCACTAAAATAAACTGATGCCCATTTGAGGCGGTGGGCTCGATCAGACCGATTACATCCATTCCCCAAGCGACAAAAGGCCAAGTTGAGCTTGTTCCATTAAGCTCGTTTGGTGGAACTTTTATCATGTCTGCATGCACTTGACACTGGTAACATTTTTGAACATACCGGATGAAATTTGTTACCATAGTCATCCAAAAGTAACATGCCCTGAGTATTTTCTTGGCCAAGAAAAATCCATTCATATGCGGGCCGCAGGTCCCAACATGTATCTTCTCAAGCAATTTAGAAGCTTCCTTTGCGTCGACACACCTTAATAGTCCCATATTAGGAGTACTTCTATATAGGGTTCCTCCACTGTGGAAGAAATGGTTGAAAAACCTCCGAAGTGTGAACTTTTGAGTATGGTTTGCATGCTCCGAATATTCTTCTTTTGCCAAATACTATTTGATGTCGTGGAACCAAGGCTTCCCATCCATTTCCTATTCGACATGAGCATAATATGCCGGCTGATTATGGATCCTTACTGGGATAGGATCAATGAAGTTCTTGTCTGGATGCTGTATCATTGATGACAAAGTGGCCAATGCATCGGCAAACTCATTCTGAATTCTGGGAACATGCCGAAACTCGATCTTTGTGAATATTTTCTTCAATTAATGGGTAGCCCATTCTCCTTGTACTTGGTGCACAAGTAGATCTGAATCACCGATTACTAGCAGTTCCTTAATGTTAATGTCAACATCCATGTTGAGTTCTAATATGCAAGCTTCGTGCTCTGCCATGTTGTTGGTGCAAGGGAATCTGAGTTTCGTAGATACCGGATAATTTTGACCAGTTTCTGATACCAAGACGGCTCCAATGCCGAATCCTTTGAAGTTCGTCGCACCGTTAAAGACCATTCTCCAACCGTCGTAGGCTTCAGCAATGTCTTCTCCTACGAATGATACTTCTTCATCTGGAAAATACGTCTTCAAGGGCTCGTATTCTCCTCCCACAGGGTTTTCAGCAAGGTGGTCTGCCAGTGCCTGTCCCTTGACTGCTTTCTGAGTTATATAGACAATGTCGAATTCACTCAACAAGATTTTCTACTTAGCTAGCTTGCCAATGGGCATGGGCTTCTGGAAGATATACTTCAATGAATCCATTCTCAATATAAGATATGTTGTATAGGCACAGAAGTAATGCCTCAACTTCTGAGCTATCCAGGTCAAGGGACACCAAGTACGTTCCAGCAGAGAATACCGTGGTTCATAAGGTGTAAACTTCTTACTCAGGTAGTAGATGGCCAGTTCTTTTCTCCCTGTCTCATCGTGCTGCCCCAGAACACAGCCGAAAGCTCCGTCTAGCACTACAAGGTAAAGTAGCAGTGGTCTACCTGGCTCTGGCAGGACCAAAATCGATGGTGTTGATAAGTCCCCCTTCATTTTGTCAAAAGCCTTTTGACTCTCCTCGGTCCAACTAGTTACAACGTCCTTCTTCAACATTTTGAAAATTGGCTCACATATTACTATGGACTGTGCTATGAAACGGCTGATTGGCGGTGGTAATTCTTGGATGGATTTGACCTTCGACCTAATTCTATTCCCCAGCGGCTGATGATGAATCCCAACAGCTTTCCGACAGGAACCCCGAATGCAAACTTTGTGGGGTTTAGCTTTAGGTTGTACTTCCACAGCCTTTCAAAGAATTTCCTCAAGTCTTCTATATGATATGTGGCCTTCTTCTATTTAATGATCACATCATCCACATATACATCGATCTCCTTGTGTATCATGTCATGAAAAATAGTGGTCATGGCCCTCATGTAGGTGGCCCCAGCATTCTTTAGGCCGAATGGCATCATCTTGTAACAGTACACACTCCATGGTGTAATGAAGGATGTTTTCTCGGTGTCTTTTTCATCCATCCAGATCTGATGGTAACCTGCGAAGAAATCTACAAAGGACTAGAGTTCATGCTTGGCACAATTGTCGATCAGAATGTGTATGTTTGGTAGTAGGAAATCATCCTTGGGAGTTGCTCTGTTTAGATCCCGATAATCAATAGACTCTAACTTTCCCGTCCTTCTTCGGAACTGGCACAATGTTGGCTAACCAAGTTGGATATTCAACTACCTTGAGGAACATGGCTTTGATCTGCTTAGTAACCTCCTCTTTAATTTTCAGGCTCAAGTTTGTCTTGAATTTTCTGAGTTTTTGCTTCACTGGCGAACACATTGGATTTGTAGTTAACTTGTGAGCCACATGGATGTGCTCAACCCTATCATATCATCATATGACCATGAAAATATATCCTCATATTTCTTCGGGAACCGAGTTTATTCATCTTTTTATGACGGTGACAAATGGATGCTTATGCGGGTTTCTTTGACGGTTTCGGAATTTCCCAAATTAACTATCTCAGTTTCGTCCAAGTTGGGTTTAGGTTTGTTCTCAAAATCCTCTACTTCTCTAACAATCTCCTCGGGTATTGCGTCCTCTTCTTCTAAATCACTATCCTTTTGTTGAGTTGTCTCATTACATGTCACAGTTGTTGATTCATCAAGATAGGAAATAGTAGTGCTTTACGGATAAAGATATGAAAAAAAAGTAGTGATAATAAAACATAAAGCCATTTTAAAGCATCAGAAAAAATGATTTTCAATAAATCAAATAACGTTTTTGGAACATTGAAAATTTATTTAAACTAAAAATACAAAATTGGAAATCATTTTTTTTTCAGAAAGAGTAAACAATGCTATTCAGCCTTGCTACCCCGGCACTCGTCGGGCCCTTGATGGTCTAACAGTCCATTGCCTTTCGGTATACTTGGAGGGGGAGAAGGTGGAGGGCCCCTGGATCTGGTATGATAAGCTGATGATGCTAGTATGCGTGAACCAACCTTGGGGAATGGGAATAATCAAAAAAGGGAAGAAAAACAAAAGGTAACCAAGTCAGTAAAGATTCTGAAAAGGAAGTATTCGCAGTATTTAAACAAATATTGTGGGAATGTAAATTCGCGTCTTATTTTGGGAGCCTCGTTGTGCCCGAGGTAGGCCTAGAGACAAGTTGATTTGGAGAATTTTAGTGCCAATAATTTCCTTATTTCATTAATGTAAAAGTAGATGGATCTAAAATGACACTAAATAAGATAAGTCATTAATGCCACTCGGCCTTACTACATTTGGAAAAAGAAGGTAAATCTAATCTACTTGGTCCCACAAGGACCTTCCCTAGGCTTGATCTTCCTGGATTTTTCGATCAAGTTCCTCAGGTTGTGCATGCCCAACAGTAGGTATATTCTCACTAGGTGTCCTCCTTCACTTCCCTCAGCATTCTGGCAGTCAGCGACTCTTTTCCTCGTCTTCCTCTCCAGCTCCATCAGACCCTGCTCCAAATATTCCAGCCTTTCATTAGATTTTATAGGCTTTTCCCTCCATTCATTGATCAGTTCTATATCGGTTTTAAGTTGCTCCAGATGCTCATCCTCGGACTCATGAACCCTTTTGTGCAGTTTATTGTATTTCACTTAGGCTTCAGCGACTTCGTCTATGACCTTGTTTCCCCCACTGATTCCCGGCTCAACTACCCCTGCTATGCTGTCTTCCAACCATGATAGGTAGAAGCGTACATACCCTACGTGGTAACTGTCTGGCTCAATAGTTTCCCTTTCTACAATAACCTTTAGATGCCACATATGCTGAGCTTCACATTTGTACGAGATGTTGTCATCTTGAAATTCTGCCCTGTAATGACTCATTTTAGAAACTCGTGGTAAGACTTGCTTCCTGCCTGCCTGTCTCATAACTCTGATGGGAAAATAAGGGTATATGCCCCTTAATCCAATCAACACCAAGTGCAGAGCGTCCTTAGATCTGATGATAAACTCACTGGTAGGGAACCATTTGAACATCCATTGAACCTGGTCCTCAGTCAAATTGTCAAGAAACTACCCCCATTCTGTAGCATTTTCCGATTGAGCAAACCTGTCTAGGATGTAAGTCATTCTCTTAGGGTGATGGAAGGCTATATGATCATTGCACGCCCTTCATGGAAACTCTTGACGATATTGACCCCTTTGGAGATGCTCCAATAACCAAACCTGTAATAGCAGATTACAACCCTCAAAGTGTTTGAACCCTTCCAGGCAGCGGTCCAAGGCTCAGTAGATGTCAGCTATGATCATAGGGACAATGATATATGTTTGCCCCTCTATCCCCTCCATTAAGGTCTTCGATACCATATCCAGTCTAGTGTGAATCCCGTCCCCTTTGCTTGGAAATACTATTATGCCTAGGAAGCAAACAACGAACACAAAAACCCTGCGGTGAATATGACCTAAGGAAATGATAGAGAATTCATCATGAAAGATACGATAGGACTTTATATGACCATATCGTTCATAGAGATGGTCAAAGGGTATGTAGGACTCCTTCAGGAACTCCAAATTATCGTTCTTTTTCAAACCCATCATTTGTAAGAACCCCCTAGTGGCACGATTTTCCGGCACAGATAAATCCGGACTTTCCCAAGGTAATCCAGCGAATCCCCCTATCTCCTCCAAGAGAGGAGTCATTTCTATGTGTCCAAAATGGAACACGGATCTTTCTCCGTCCCGGGACATAGTGGCCGCTTCGATCAACATATTGTTTGGTTGGATATCCAGTAAAGAGGATACGTTTCCGAGGACTCTTTTCACATGGTCTTTGTCACTTGGAGAAATGTCCTCCCACAAATTTAGCAACAATGGTGGTATTCTTTGGACCATGCCGAACCTGGGGACTTCATGCCTCATTTCTGCAAAACAAACAAGGTTAGGCCCTTTCCCCACCAGATTCGACTAATTATACATCAGTGATTAGCATATTGGCACTTATTTCTCAAAATTAATGCACAAATCGTGGTTGCGTCCGTTAGGATTAGGGAAACCTCGGTGGACTTTGGACAACGCTTTTCCTAAAGGGTTATTATGTGGACAACATATTAACCCCGGCTAGGTTCTGACCATGATGCATGTAAAATAAATCAGAGCAAGGTTTCTATAGAGGTCTAAACTGGTACCCTCAAGCGGACAACTTAAGAGGGAAAGGCACGGAACGGTCGACTGCACCGCTGATCGACTAGTTTTACCGCGAATAAGCATTTCCGAATTTAAAGGGTGATATATAGGAAGGGCGCAAACACTCATCAAGCATTGCTATAGGATTGATTACACACGAGTGGAATATGATAATGAGCATGATTTATGCAACAGTAAATGTCACATTGTCACGTATTTGCACGTAAAAAAAACAATAAATGCAATATTTAATAATTGAAAAGACGTTTAAATAAAAGAAAGAAAACAAAAAACAGGCCAGTTTCCATAATAAAGAGTAATGAAACATGAAAAAGAAATCATAAATGCTTAAAAAACAAATTGATTCACATAAAATGGGAAGGGAAAAGAGTATGCAAGTATTGACAGAATCCTTGAAGACTAATTCACAAAAATCAAATTCGTTATGGTAAGAGCCTAGGTGTGTTAATTGTACTAACATATTGGACATGATAAAATCACAAGAGTTAAAGTATGTTAATGAACATAAACATAAGGCCAAACAGAGATAGACATGTTGTTTAAAAGCAGTAAACAAAGAGAACATAGGTCTAATTACATAACATATTTAATGATAATAGAAGTGGATACATACCAGTCAAGAGGTAGCAACAGGAAGTGAAAGCAAATAGGATCCAAGAGTCTAACCTTGGCTTTCAGCCGGCTAGACAGAGCATCAAATAGAAGTAACATAAAGAACTACAAGTGAGAGTGTGTGAGTAAGCGTTTGTGTGTGGTTCTCGATATGTGTTCGTGTTTTTTTCAAAAATCAGAACAGGGGGATTATATAGCACTTAGCAGGGTAAAACAAATAAGTCAAAGAATATTAGATTTCATAAATAAGGTATACAAATAAACTAACTAGTTAATTGGGGCTAAAACCAATCAATTAACACAGCAGAATCCGGGAAAGACCCCTTAAATCAGGGAGAGTCAATTAATAGCTCAGATTAAGGTTTAAATAAAGCAAGAAATAAGTCATAGGCCATTTATAAGTCGGTTGGAATAAATTAGAACCCATAAATCCGATCAATAACATAATTAAGGAAAGTAGTACCAATTTATGTTTCACAAATAAGGAAAATAGGTAAAAGTCACAAAAAGTAACAATCTTAACAGAATATTATAATTTCGAACCCTAATTAATCAAATAAAATCAATTAATCTTTGTTAATTAAAGAAGAATAGAAAAATATTGAAACAATCAATGAGATAAGCGGAAACCCTAGGGTTTAGAACATAGGCATGAAAAAATTAGTCGAACCAGTAAAGAGAATCAGATTTAAGCACTTTTCTCAGAGAACAATAAAGTAAAACCCTAATGAATCAATTAATAATAAAGAAAAAAAACATAAGGTTTTTTTTAAGAAAAATATCATATAAACTTAAAATCATCCCAGATCTCCAAGGATCTGAACAAACTAAAGTAGAAAGAGACTAGGGTTTTGAAAAATGGACCGAGGTGCAAAAAATCCAGTTTGGAACCGGAGGTTTAAGCGATAAACACGAAGATAACAATACTCACAAAAATAGAGATGAACACATGCAAGTTAAACGAGAAAGTGAAGAGCTAAAGCCAAGTCTGTGTTGAATCTCTTCGAGATTCCATCAAACAACAAAGAAATCGAATAGCCATTAGAGACAGGAGGTCAGATAGGGCCTGAGATCGAAGATAAAAGCCATGGACTGAAGGGTTTCCGGTGAAGGTGGCTGGGGTTAGGAGAGAGCATGGTAGATAGAAGAGAGGATGAGGGATTCAAGGGCGGCCGAGTTGAGTGAATGATTAGGGTTAAGGTGTTAGGAGTTAATTAAAAAATGAAATGGATGCTGGACCGTTGATCTTCTGAGATCAACGGCTAGGATTCCATCTAGGGTTGGGGCGGGTTTAAGAATTGGGCTATGGGTATTTGAGCTATGATTTTAATTGGGCCGGGGGTAATAATTTGGCTAAGGTCCGAAAGTAAACCAAATTAAAAGAGGCTACTTGTTAAATACCCACTTAATTGATAAAATAATTTGTCAAAATAGTTAATAAATGATAAAGAATGATTTTATGCATAAAACTGATTTAAAATAATTTCTTAAAATTATAAAAATACAAAAGGTTATTTTCTTGTGAAATAAGGTAATTATGCACACATGGGTTATTATTGCAAAGTTATTGCAATTATAACCCTAAAATGTAAATATGGCTATTCATGAGATAATTAAAGCTTAGTATAAATATAAATGATAAATTTAAGCAATAAAATTGTCATCAAACCAATGGTGATGCAATTAGTAATTATTTATAAAAAAATACTGGGATAAATTAATTAAAAATCCTTAAAAATGCAGAAATTATGGAAAAAATATTAGTTGATGCTCATGTATTGTTTTGAAGATATATATACATTTTGGAAATAATATAGGGAAAAATTGTGTATCAACATATTGTATAGTATGGCGGGGCCCTGTCCCGAGCTTTATGATATTTATGTATTCTTAGAGGCTTGTAGACATATGTCGTGTACGTGAAAGATTGTACGGCCTTGTCGGCCTATGTTCAGTGTACGAGTTACCTTCAACAGTAGCAGAGGTACGTACAATCGTCCACACCCATCTCAGTTATGCCTTATGGAAACTAACATATATGGTTTTAGAGAAGGACATGATATCGGGATCCGACCGGGGTTAGAGTAACACAAAAGAATGGATGGATTGTTTGCACCAGTTGACATTTTCGAAGGATATTGAAAATTTTATAATAGATCTCCTTGTGATACAGGGGGATGGATGGATTGTTTGCATCAGTTGGATATGAGTACTACAATGATAGACACTGGAAGCCTGGAAGGGATAAATATTATCTTAGTGTGGCTCCCGTCCCTAGTAGAGAGAGAATGTTAGGCAACCCGAGGAGCCAATGGATGGAGAAAGGGGAGCTAAAAACAAAAGAATATCTTGTTGAAGTTGTCAGAATAAAGTGATAGACAGAAACTTTAGTAGGAAATAAGAAGATACTTAATGAAGCATTATGCGTAAAATGTGATACATGGATGACAACGGTAGATAAAAAAATGAAAGTATTACAAAATCTATAGTCAAGTGAAGGAAAAGACGAGAAGTGATAGGCCTTAAGACAAGAAAAGAGTATAGGTCATAAATTCATATCCTCATTTCGAGAAATAATTTCGTGACTCTAACGTGATTACCAGAAGCAAAAGTTAGACCCTGAAATCAGTATGGGCTAGTGAAGAAGATAAACTAAACATGAACTGGGGACTAAGTGATTTGATAATAGTCGGCATCAAGATAATTTTAGATTGCATTCCGGCGATAAAAGAATGGACGACAGAAAAATAACCCTTAAAGGACATTCATGAATACACTTCCTTAAATCAAGAAACGTGATCAAAGTTAAGTTAATGGACTATATGTGCCAGTTACACTAAGTGCCACCCTCGTGAGTAAGGAATTTTGTTATCCTTATTACAGAAGGATTACCGCAAGGCGGGTAACAGTCATCAATGATGTTAAAAGACGCCAAATATGAAAAGGTAAAATATCTATAGATAGATCGATGTAGTACTAAAAATTAGTACTCCCCTAAAGGGGGGAATATAGAGTGATGTGGAATTAAGTTAGAAATAAGTGTTTCTAGTAACTATGGAATGATAAAGGAAAAATGCGATAAGAATGAGAAATGGATAAGATTGCACTTATTCAAAACCTACAGATATGCTACAATTCTAGAACATTATGCAAACATGACGTCAAGGAGAGGAAGTAAGGGTTCCTGCCCGAGATATTATTGATAGATAAAGAGATAGTGTGAGATGTAAGTTAAGACAAAGGAAATAATCCAAGAAAGATTACGTGGAATATTGATATAAGAATGGGCCAACGAGTAGTTAGTAGTTGATTTAGGAAGATCCTAGTCATGGCTAGACAAGAGGTTAAAGACAAATCAGCAGATCGTGCACGATAAACATAGTAAAACCCAACATAGTGAATTCAGCCCTGCAATTATGACATTGTAATACTTGAGAAATATTCAGACAGGAGTCGGGGTAGTTAAAGGTATCGTATGAGTGTTACGGAAATAAAAGAGAATGCTACTGGGAAGACAATAAAAATATTAGTTCAAAAGCAACCCTACAAGAACAAGAGCGTGGAAATAAGTAACTACGAATAACTATAGGCGCGGAGGAACATTAAAAATCCAGTCGAGTATTCGATGTAATAAGCTCGCAACTTTACAAAATTCATAGGGTCCTTAAGTACTACAATGAAAGACTAGCTGAGGAAATAAGGACGAAGACTTCAACATAAGAGTAGTGACCTAAAGAGGACATGGTCTTGTAACAATAGTCTCACAATAACATTGTATGCATTCTATAAGAAAGTGGAACCTATCACGGCTAATGAGCGGGAAATGAAACCGAAAGTCATATTCAAGACCATATGAATTGCACAAAATTCCAGCATGCTTGGGAACTAAGATGAGCTAAGTATGCACGCAACAGGGGGGAAGAAAGAACAGGAAATGTAATTGCTTATGTATAAAGAAAGCTAAGAAGGAACAAAAGGAATTATTCGATCAATGATCCATATTTATTTGACAATCATACAGCCGTAAAGATTTCATTATAAGTTAAAAGAAAGAATTGAGCCCTGGTCATAGACAAACAATTGAATTGTTAGAAGATTGTATCATGGATATTCCATAGCGTCCATGAAAGGCTAAAGTAATAACTAATACCGTGAGCCGCAAATTAGAAGATAGATTAAGCCTACATAAAGGTTGATCAGAGGGAAGAGGAAACTAAATAGTTACATTAACTAAGTAAATCAAGAGTCTGATTATTGGACCCAGAAAATTATAGAAATTATGATTGAGAACATTGCAGGATCACCCTTAATATCATAGGTACAAGAGAGAAAGTACGGTATCCATATTTTATAACGGCTTTATGATAATGCCAGCTAGAATAAGTACCATCCTCATAAGAAGTCATTATGAAGCTTCCACCGGATTGTGTATGCACTAGAGGTGCAACTATTATAATAGATCTTCAAGTTGTGGATGTGAATTATACCTATGTGGAAGGGAGGTCATGAGAGAGATAGAAGATGTGATGCGAGATTTTAAAGTAAGTAAGGTAAAAGTAAACAACATACGGGATACTCAAAAGCATAAGGTTGTGTATAGTCCATACTTCAGATAAAAGGCTAAAAGTGCTAGGATTCAGTATCCATGAGTGATAGCAGCATCGTCAGTTGCATATTGTCAAGCCCATGGTTTCTAGGTACTGAGAGGTCTTGTTAAAAGAATAAAGAAGAGTTAGAGAAGATGTGATGTCTCGCTTGATGTGATATCTCGCTTGATGTTCCATAATAACATAAGAAGATCTATGGTGCAAGCAAGATGAAGGAAGATTTCGAGTAGTATAAATAGATATGTGTAGGTCGCAAGCTATGTATGGTATAACGACAAGGTTTTAGGAACACAGGAGTAAGGATAAGAAAAGCCGAGTGATAAGGTAACGAAAATGGATAAGTCCTCAGGATTAAGCCCCTGAAAACAAGAAGAGCCGATTGTTTCTCTAAGTTATAATCTCAGTATAGCCTGAATGAACTCAAAGGAGTCTAAGACTAGTAGCATTTAGAAGAGATGGAATGTTGTCCTGGTAGTAGAATGAGGGTGTAATTGTGATACATAAAGGATGATGTTTGGGCCTTCGATTGTGTAATTATTTAAGAAAAAACAAGAAAATGATTTCATGAATTGTACATGATCAAAATACCGACGTAAGGTGAATCACATTGGGGTGCTACGAAATGCGGTTATGAAAGCATGGTATCATCGTAGGTGGATTAGTCTAATAATTTTAGATGTTCCCTGATGAAACGTGAGCCCTAGCGGCAGTGTTACATAAAAGGTCAAGTTATCAGTGGTAGAATATAGATCAATATTGAGGTGAATCAAGAATTAAAGGATAAAAGTTACAAAGTATGAGATGAGATTAGACCTTCATTCGTAACATGAACAGTAATGAGGCGTTAAAGGACTTAGATTTATACATACAAGATAAGCAATTAAAGTAACCTAGACTTTGGTAACAGACCTCAATAACGATAAATCGACGTGAGCGTTATGGTATAGTATAACCTACCTAGATGCAGTAAAGTCATATGAATGAGATTACTTGAGATTATAAGTATTACACTATTTCAAACAAATTCATGAAGGTGAGAGGGTAAGCAAATCGAAGAAAATGAGTTCGGTCGGAGATTGATAATTTGGGGATAAAATACAGTCCAAGCTATAATACCTGGTATTTATGGACAAATGTCATACAAGGTACAACATGACCATGATAGTAAGGGGTATAAAGTATGTTAGCAGTGAGTAGTATTTTAAGTGTAATTTAAGATAATTCTTGATTATGTGGATAATTGGATAATTATTGATTTTTGGTGGAAGATTAACTAATTTATTACAATTCTTTGGATAAGCTAACCCCCCCCCCCCCCCCCCCCCCCCCGCCCAACGGGAAGCTCAAGTAGTCTTGATCAAGACCCATGTAATGACTCTTAAATTCACATAAAAGGTGGAAAATTTTTGAGAAGTCTTATGGCCAACTGAGGCACAAAGTAGGGCCCACTCCCAAAGGTTAAGAGAAACTTTCTAATTCATTCTTGAATTTCTACAATGACAAAGAAAGCTTCAGTAACACATTCAAAACTATAGCAACGTGATTTTCTACAAAAATTCATACAAGACTACTTAGCAACGTGAGAATTTGCGATTCTAAGGGAATACAATGCAATCTTTCTCAAGAATATCATATGGATTCTCCCCTACTTCGATCTGCCGTTATGTGTCTTATCACAATTGGCAGGTGTTAGAGGGATTGTCAAGAGAATCGGCTCAGGTATGTTAAGGCTATCCCTTATTTCCTTTTTGGCATGATCCATACGATACAAACGAAATGAGAAAATGAACAACTTTCATAAATGACCTCCATTCATAGAAATACTAGAGATGCCTATGTTCATGATTCCCCATGTGTCCTATTGTTATATCCTTTGTTCATGGGTCTTAGAAAATATGTAAGCTGATAATGTTTATTTCATGATATTAATCAAAGGCATAATGGCCCGATGACAATCCAAGAAATTATATTGACGTACTTCTCATGCATTGCATTCATTTACATTGATCCATGACCATATGACATTATATACACGAATATATGTATATTATATGTATATGGGATATGGGAAAAGGTTACGGCTTTATATACGCACCGCCATCTAATCAGCTAGTATACGTTGATGATTTTGCCCATAGTGGCCAAGATGATATGATGGGATGCCCTCATAGTATGACATTTATACGCATATGAATGACCTTATACATTAAATGATTCACAGAGTTATTCATACTTACATGTTGAGTCTTTTACTCTGTGTTTCTCTCATGTCTATTGTTTATTAATAATCATTCCTTATATACTCGGTACATCATTTGTATTGACGTCCTTTTTTCCTGAGGATGATGCATTTCATGCCCGCAGGTCCCGATAGATAGGTTGAGATTCCTCCAAGTAGGCTATCAGCTCAGCGGATGGTGTTGGTGCGCTCCATTTGCTCCGGAGTTGCTTATGTTGTCAGTATGATTAGGACATGTATTGATTTTTATGGAGGGGAAGTATCACGACCTTTATAACATTTATGTACTCTCAGAGGCTTTTAGAGATATGTCGTGTACGTGAAAATTGTACGGCCTTTTCGGCCTATGTTTAGTGTACGAGTGATCATTTTGGTCTTATAGGCCAGTAAGTCATATATGTAAATTTGTATTCCCTCATGCTTTACTCAGGTTCATTTACCTATGATAGAATGATACGAAAGATACTTTATGTCGGTACTCGGTTGAGTAAGGTGCCAGGTGCCCGTCGCAGCCTATTGGTTTGGGTCCTGAAAAAAAACTAGAAAACTACTTCAAATAGAGTTTCAAAGAAAAGCATACCCCGGAACTAGCCTATAGGATTTTAAACATGAGATTTTAACATGAGGTTATAAACAGAATCACAGAAGGACAGTGAAATACCAGTCTTCACTTGGGAGTTTCTAGCATGAGAGTCTAGTGAAAATATGATCACAAATAACATAACAAACAGGTTGGTAGCATGGTCTACAATAATTTACAAGCAATCCCTTTGTTAAACATTGGAAACTTAACATTCTAAGTATCAGTTGTGGCACAAAGGGTTAAAAAAAACTAGAACTCATGATATATCAACTCTTAGATTAACAGGACACACAAGCAATAGGGCTTGATCACATACATGATAGAGGCTAGGTATTTCATCCTAAAGTCTTAGGCGTTATTAGGGAACACATGATTGAAGACAATAATTCGGAGAGCACATATTAAGTAGCAGGAAGGCATGCTTGGCATGGAAATACGATCAAGTATCTGTTTTAGGAAATGTCAAGTTGCACATGAATGATTCCATATGGATTAGAACACATTCCCGACATGAATTGGTTTAATCACAAGAGTTTTGAACAAGGCAGAGAAGTAAACTCTTGCCATGCAGTAGATATAAGCATTCAGGAAAAATACACTAGGCTAAACGAGCTTAAGAGAGCCAAAAATCATTCATATTGAACACATGTAATAGACATATCGGAGTTGGTAATTTTAGACAAGTTCAAATGCTAGAAAAAGTTCAGAGTCACAAAACAACTTCAAAGCCAATCAGGCTGCAAACAGAGATGGCATAGAAACACATTGCTTCACAAAATCTTCAATGGCATGAGTATACAGAGTATGAACACAAACGAAAGAGGTTGAAACCGTGAAAGCCAAAGAACTTACCAGTTACCAATTGACAAACAAATAAACAAGAAGAATAGTCTCAGCAGTACTCTTGACGTTGATAGAGAGCAATAGAACCTAAAGTCTTAGTGCGTTAATGTTCCAAAGGGTTTTAGATGAACCCCGGGAAGTGCTCGCACTAAGAAAGGTCCGGTGGCCTTGTCTTTCAGCCGGCCAAGAGCCAAAGTTCAGAAAAATATAGAGTGAGAGAGCAAGTGATTAATAAGATTAATTTCCATTTTAGGGGGATTGGGGAAGGGTTAATATAGTAGCAAAATTAAACGAACAAACAAGGAAAACGATCAATAAAACATAATAAAGGAACACATAGCATGAACATTCGATTTAGAATCGAATTAGGAGAAAAGTCAAGCAAACCCTAGTTTGATCGAAATCATAGATTGGCCGAAGATCTTGTTAAATCGGAATCGTATGATCTTTCCATGGACGTATATAGACCAAATATGTCTGAATCTTGAGGAGTATGTCGATTTCTCTTGATTTGGGAGATTGGTACTTGCCAAATCCGTCTGAAATTTTAGGAGTATGTCTGATTTCTACGTAATACCATATTTAGGCAAGTAACAATGATAGGGGTAAGAAACCATGAATGGATTAGACTCAGAAAAAAGTTAGAGGCTGCGGCTAGGGTTTGTGAGGAGAGGAGAAGGATCGAGAGGATCCAGGTGCAGCGGACGGGTAAAAATGAGGTTAGGGTTTGGGTGAGGTTAATTAAAAGGGGGAGATTTTTTTCGGCTGCTGTCTCAGAGATTAACGACCAAGATTTAAAGAAAGAGTGGGGTGGGTCATTGACACGGGTCGCAACCTGGTTTGTTAATAAATCATTTGGTTTGGGCCTCTTAAGGCTTAATTTGGATGGGCTAAATTTTGTTGGCTTTGATTTTGGTCCGAAAATAGCTCAAAATTTGGCTACAATTTAAATACACGAAATTCATTAAAAGTAAATTACAAAAATGACTAATAAATAATAAAAATATTATTTGTGCAGTAAAATGCTTGAAAAGAATAGCTTAACATTATAAAATATAAAAAAAAAAACTATTGTAGTATAAATAATATAATAAATACAATTATGTATAGAATATCAGTTGTTATTGTAACTAGTGTAGATGAAATGGATACAAATGCAAATATAATTACGTAAAAGATGAGATAAAATATCATAAAATTCATGTGGAATGATAAAATTGGATGATTAAATCACCCCGAAATAAATATTTAAAGAAATTGAATGCGAGAAAATCATTTTTAAAGCTTCAAACAATTATAGAAAATACTTATATGATTCTTGTAAATTGTGTAATAATGTAAAAATGATGTTTTGAAAGTATATAGGATATCTATAGAAACATGAGGACAAAGTTGGGTATCAACACCCTATATTAGCAGGTGATAGAGATTGCACGGAGGTAGGGGGCTATGCAGGGCCGTGACAGAGAGTACAGGGAGCCCAAGAGGTCTCGAGGTACTAGAGGATTTAGTGGTGTCTGCGCTGCAGCTACAACCTGTCATTGCAGAGGCTCTGGGAGACGTCTAGTTCATTCAACACTTTCAGCTTCTAGTGGTGTTGTGGTTGTTCCGAGGCCTCAGACTGCACACTTTGCTCAGCCACTTTCTAGTGCACCTCATGCACGGGGTCCCTTCAGCGGTCAGTCCAGCCGACCAGGTCCGAGCTAGTCCCAATAGCCACGCTCACCGAGATCTTACTTTGAGTGTGGTGATACCAGTCACATGGTTAGAGACTTCCCCAGACTCCAAAAGGGTGCACCTCCACAAACTACTCAAGCTCCATAGATTTTGTCAAGTCCACTGATTTCTCATACCATTATTGATGCCCTTGTTTCGCTCTACCCACACAACCAGTTAGGGGTGGGGGATGGGCGGGTATCTCCCTAGAGGGGGAAGCCAGTTTCGTGTAGGATGGAGGTAGTTGCTTCAGACGCAGTCAGTACAGGTATGGTTTCATTTTTCCATAGAGACTCATCAATCTTATTTCATTTGGGATCCACTTATTCATATGTGTCTTCTGACATTACTCTGTATTTGGATATATCTATTCTTTGAGTTCTCCAGTCTTTATGTCCACATCTGTGGGAGATTCTATCATTGTGGACCGTGTGTATCAATCGTGTTTAGTTTTTTTGGTGGTTTTTTAGACCAGAATTGATCTATTGTTACTTAGTACAGTAGACTTTGATGTTATCTTGGGCATGGACTGGTTGTCGCTCTTTCGTGCTATTCTCTGTGGGGTGCTCCAATCTTGTTTTTGAAGAAGAAAGATGGTTCTATGCGCATGAATATTGATTATCATCAGTTACAAGGTTACAGTGGAAAACAAGTATCCATTTCCATGCATTGATGACTTGTTTGATCAGTTACATGGTTCTACAATATTCTCAAAGATTAATTTTCATTCAGGTTATCATCAGCTAAAGATTCGGGATCCGGATATTTTGAAGACTGCTCTTAGGACTCGGTATGGTCACTACGAGTTCCATGTGATGTCATTTGGGATGACCAACACCCTGGAATCATTTATGAACCTGATGAATTGTGTATTCCATCCATATCTTGATTCATTTGTCGTTGTATTTATTGACGATATCTTGGTGTACTCCCGTAGTCGGGAAGATCATGAAGAAGCACCTGAGGATCGTGCTCCATACCTTGAGAATAAAGAAGTTGTATGCAAAACTATGAAAGTGTAAATTTTTGCTTGATTCGGTGGAATTTTTGGGTCATGTAGTGTCGACTGAGAAGATTAAGGTAGATCTGAAAAAGTTTGAAGTAGTGGAGAATTGGCAAAGATCTGAGATCCGGAGTTTCCTTGGTTTGGCAGGGTATTATCGTCATTTCGTAGAGGGTTTCTCATCTATTGTTGCACATATCACCAGATTAACCTAGAAGGGTGCACCTTTCAAATTGTCCGAGTAGTATGAGGCGAGCTTTCAAAAGCTCAAGACTGCTTTGACTATAACCCAGTGTTGGTGTTGCCTATTGGCTCGGGGCCTTATAATGTGTATTTTGATGCATCACGTGTTGCCATTGGCACGGTGTTGATGCAAGATGGTAGGGTGATTGCCTATGCGTCTCGAAAGTTGAAGACCTATGAGAAGAATTATCTGGTCCACGACTTGGATTTGGAAGCCATTATTCATGCCTTAAAGATTTGGCGGCACTATTTGTACGATGTCCCTTGTGAGGACTTTACCGGCCACCGAAGACAGCAACATCTATTCAAACAGAAAGATCTTAACTTACGGCAGCAGAGGTTGTTAGAGTTGCTTAAGGACTATATTATCACCATTCTATATCATCTAAGGAAGGACAATATGGTGGCCGATGCCTTGAAGCAGAAGGTGGAGAGTTAAGGTAGTGTAGTATATCTATCGACAACAGAGAGGACATTGGCATTTGACGTTCAATAGTTGGCCAACCAATTTATTAGATTAGATGTTTTGGAACCCTGTAGAGTTCTTGCTTGCGTGTTTTCTAGGTCTTTTCTATCTGATCGTATCATATAGCATCAGTATGAAGACCCTCATTTGCTCTTCCTCAAGGACACGGTTCAACACGGTGATGCCAAGTAGGTTTCTATTTGAGATGACAGTGTGTTGTGGATGCAGGGCCAATTATGTGTGCCCAATGTGGAAGGGTTACATGAGTTGATTCTTCTGGAGGCCCACTGTTCGTGGTACTCCATTCATCCTGGTGCTGTTGAGATGTATCAGGATTTGAGGCACCAGTTGTTGGTGGAGGAGGATGAAGAAAGACATAGTGGAGTACGTACCTTTGTGCCTAAATTGTCAGCAGGTGAAGTATGAGCATCAGCAGCCTGGTAGTTTACTTTAGCAACTTGAGATTCACAAGTGAAAATGGGAGCGTGTCACCATGGACATTGTTGTTGGCCTCCCACAAACTCATAAGAAATTTGACGGGGTATGGGTGAATTGTTGAAAGGTTGACCAAGTCAGCTCATTTCATTTTAGTAGTAACTACCTATTCTTAAGAGCAGCTGGCTCAGGTTTATATCCGCGAGATTGTCTAACTTCATGGCATGTCGGTATCCATTATCACTGGTTAGGGTATGCAGTTCACATCGTATTTCTAGAGAGCTGTACAACATAAGCTAGGCAAATGGGTTAAGTAGAGTACAACATTCACCCCCAGAAAGACAGACAGTCTGAGTGCACCATTCAGATATTGGAGGATATGCTCCGTGCCTGTGTTGTGGATTTTGGGGGTTCTTCGGATCTATTAATTCCACTTGTAGAGTTTGCCTACAACAATAACGACAAATCGAGTGTTTAGATGTCTCCCCATGAGGCCCTATATGGGAGACAATGGCGCCCTCCAGTTGGTTGGTTTGAGCCGGGAGAGGCTAAGTTATATGGCATAGATTTGGTTCGAGATGCTTTGGAGAAGGTCACGATGATCTAGGATCGACTTCGTACAACCCAATCTGGATAGAAGAGTTATGTGGATTAGAAGGTTCGTGATGTTGCATTCATGGTTGGTGAGTGATTCTTGCTCCGGGTTTCACCCATGAAGGGTGTGATGAGGTTCGTGAAGAAGGGCAAGTTGAGCCCTAGGTATATCAGACCTTTTGATTGGTGATGTGGCGTACACGATTGCATTGCCACCTAGTTTATAAGCGGTTCATCCGGTGTTCCATGTTTCTATTCTTCGGAAATATTATGGTGATCCGTCTCATGTTTTAGACTTCTATCCAGTTCAACTGGACAAGGATTTGACTTATATTGAGAAGTCGGTGGTTATTTTGACAGACAGGTCCGAAAGTTGAAATCTAAGAACATTGCTTCAGTAAATATTCAATGGAGGGGTCATCGGGTTGAGGAAGTGACCTGGGAGATAGAGCACCACATGCAGAGTCGCTATCCTCATCTATTCACCACTTCAGGTATGTCCTTATTCACGTTCGAGGACGAACATTTATTTTTAGAAGGGGATATGTAACGACACGACCGATTATTTTGTGTAATTGCGCCCCATTACCCCATTTTATGCTTCACACATGTGTGTTTATGGTTTTATGACTTAAGGGGTTGGTTAGCTGCATTCCAGGTAGCTTTCGGGTTGATTCGGACCCCTTGATTCTTGACTTAGAAATTTTGACCAAACTTTGACTTTTATGACAACGACCCCGGAACAATGTTTTGATGACTCTAATAGCTTCGTATAATGATTTTGGACTTGGACGTATGCCCGAAATTTATTTCGGAAGTCCAAAGGTTGATTTGTGTTGATTTGCCGAAATTTGGAAATTCGAAGTTGAAAAGTTTTATCTTAGGTTGACTTTTAAATGTCATGCTCGGAATTTGATTTTGGGAATTTGAATAGGTCCGTTATGGTTTTGGAACTTGTATGCAAAATTTGGTGTCATTTGGAATTGATTTGACATATTTTGATGTTTATTTGAAATTCTAAAAATTCTTGAACTTTACTTTGAAATTCATACGGTTTAGAGGTCAATTCGGATTTTTATATGTTAGTTTTGTGTTTTGACCGCGCGAGTGAGTTTGTATGATGTTATTAGACTTGTGTGGATGTTTGGTTTGGAGCCCTGAGGGCTTGGATGGGTTTCAGACATGTTTCAAAAAGTTTTTAACTGAAAAATGCAGAATCTGGTGTCACAATTGCGAACACATGGGTCGCATTTGCGTCCTTAACAGGGAAACAACAGGTATCACAATTGCGATTCCAGGATCGCATTTTCCAAGAAATCTTGGGCTGGGCTAGGTTCATATTTGTGATGGTCTTCGTCGCTTTTGCAAGGGCAGCAGGGTTCGCAATTACGAACCCATCTTCACACTTGGGAAGAGCTCCCAAGCCTCTCAGTACCGCAGTTGCGAGATTCTCTTAGCAAAATCGAGGGTTGGCAATTGCGAACCCATGTCGCAATGGCGATAACTGCAGCTAAATATAAGGGCTGGAAGTCGGATTTCATCTCTCATTCTCTCACTTTAGAACCCTAGACTCGGTAGGAGGCGATTTGGAGAGGGGATTTTAACCTACAAACTTTGGTAAGTAATTCTAATTTATTTCAAATCATATTCCATCAATATATCTTACTCTATAGGATCCGTGAAATTGGAGAATTGGCAAGATATGGCATGGGACTTCATGAATCGCTTTAGATTCAACACAGAGATCACCCTCGATAGGTTCCCACTGGTGAACCTGCAAAAAACACCATCTGAGTCATTCCAAGAATATGCACGTCAGTGAAGGGTTGATACATCCAGTTGAAGGAAGGGTTCCTGAGTATCCCTCCAAGTATCTTGATGCAACTAAAAGATGTGTGTATTATTCCAACGTTCCTGGTCATGATACTGAAGATTGTTTCAAGCTGAAAAATGAGATCGAAACACTGATCAAGAGAGGAACCATCCAATGAACTCTGGTGCCACCCAATGTGAATCTCAATCCGCTGCCGAATCACCGAAACCATGGAGTGAACATGATCACATTGGATGAAGAATATGACCTAAAGTGAATGATTGTCAATATAGGAAATGCATAAGCTTCCAGGATCCCTCCTCAAAGGGCTCCAATGATTGTAGTACAAGTGAGACCTACAGTGATAGTTCAGACTTATCAGCGACAACTTGTAATTTCTACAGGGGACGAAGAGAGTCAGGAGTACAAAGTCGTCCAATGGGCGTACTGGCAAAAGGGGAAGGCCAAAATGAAAGACTCTATCGTAACCCATGGTATGACTAGGTCTGGGAGATGCTACACTCCTGAAGAAGTCAATCAAGGGAACTTGGGAAGAGATAAAATTTAAAGGAACATAACATAACTAGAAGCCGTCGAGTTCTGGGAGAATGTCGACCAAAGAGTACTCCGTGGTGGAGCAACTAAAGAAAACTCCAGTAGATATATCAATCATGGACTTGTTAATGAGCTATGACAGTCATAAGGATTTCATGTTGAAAGTACTAAGTGGGGTAAGGGTACCAAGTAACACCACCAGTGAGGCGATGGCCGCTACAATTGGGAACATGGTCAAAGAAAATATGATTACTTTCTGAAGAGACAAATTTCCTATCGAAGGCGCAAGTCACAACAAAGATCTTCATATCACAGTCAAATGTGGGGACAAAGTGGTGTCCTAAGTGTTAGTCAATGGAGGGCCAGGAGTCAACATTTTTCTGTACTCCACCCTATGAGAGTTAGGAATTCATTTGAGGGAAGTCAAGGAAAGCCACGTGAGGGTTATTTCCTTTGATGGTTCGCAAAAGGATGTTATTGGAGAAATTTATTTAGCCTTGCAGATTGGGCTGGTCGAATTTCCCATATTTTTTCAAGTAATGGACATCTCTTCTACCTACAAATTGATGCTGAGAAGGCTCTGGATACTCATGGCAGGGGTCGTCTGTCAAGCCCCGACCTCGAGAAGCGCAACCAGCACTCACCCGAGATACCTCGGTCAAGCAAGCCTACTTGATGCCTTCTACCCAACCTTACTCATGAACAATGAAACGACAACATAAGAATCAGTAACAAGAGATAGACATGAGAAGAGTAAAGTGTTCCACATTCTTTTTCCATTACCTAAAGGAGCTTCATTTACAATTTCGAAAATATTACAAGTTCATACTTAAGAGGGAAAACATAGATGAAAAATATCATCACTTATATTTCATTACCCAACATCAAACACCACCAACAACATGTCTGCGGAGCCTCAAAGTACAATACAAGAGTAGTTTGGAAGTGCCGACGACAAGGCCCCGGTTATACCTCAAAACATAACGTACAAGGTCAAGTGACATAAGGCCTGGAACATAATAGGGCTCACCAAAACCTACTGAGCAGAGGGTAACTGCTAACGAGGATCAAAGTTTCCTGCTGACGAACCACCTACATCCATTAAAGATGCAGCGGCCCCGGCAAAAAGGACATTAGTACATATGGAATAGTACTAGTATGTAAAGCTAAAAATCATCCCATGAAATGGAATGCCAATACATCAAGGGGATAATAATTAATTAGCAAGTAACAACCAATGATATCCATATACCAAGTTGGGAGATCATCAGCATCCGATCATCTCACCATACACGAGGTATGAAGTCCGATCACAAACTTGATTAGCTGAGCCGTCTCTCCATGAACAATGTGGACTTACATAGTGATACGAAGAAAGAGGTGATACCAAGAGTAGGAACCACTATGTGCGCGACATGGCATCTGATCTCCACCCGATCAGTTAGGCCGTCTCCCCACATATGTCGTGTGGGTTGAGTTCAATTCATAATTATCATCAATCTCATCGCAATTAAGGAGAATAATCTCAATCAACTCTTACACTATCATGTGTAGCTTTCGGTGTGGGTCGTTACAACCCATCCTTTCTCGGCTCGCTAATGAAACTCCCAAAAAAGAATTTGTTTTGCACACAAAGGAAACAGGAATACAAACACATTCATCTCACAACCTTTCATACCATATATAGATCCATTAGTACTTTGAACCACTCAAAACATAACTACATTGTTGGCTGCCTTGGCCATTTATATGATTCTTCATTCAAGGCACGGTGGCCGTATCTTATATTCGATACTTTTATTTCTTTACTTTCAAGGATCATCATCACAAACATCAGCATATAGAATATTCTAGAAATCATAACTTTAAATTCATTAGTATAGGCTTTAAACACAATGGATTTCCTTAGTATGGAGCAACATGACCTACAATCGCAACACAAGTTAAAAATCATAAAAGAGTGAGACAACACTTGTTTTTGAAATACTTTTTCCCGAAAGGGAAATACACAAATTCAACTCATGAATATGTAAGAACTCAAATCACATTGGAAATACTTATATAGGAGATCATGGTGATTTACGACTGAAACATGAATTCAAATCAAATGCACTATTTACAACAACTATGGCCATATTTTATATCTCACCTTTACTTCATTCACTTACAAACATCATCATAGATTATCAACAAATAAGGGAATTTGGAAATATAGATTTGATATGTATATGGGCTATATGAATCTTAAAAAACATTGGGTTTTTCCTCCAGTATTTGGCATAATAACACTTTAATACACAAACCATACTCGAACACATTCCTAAAGAGAGAGCATAACGTAACAGGTGAAATTGAAACAAATTTGAGTATATACATCTTTCAAGACAGTGCTTACCTGGGATAATCGAATCTATTAGGAAAAATTCGGAACAAGGAAATTAGGAACCTAGGTCAACCATACTTTAAAGTTACTGGAACATCATGGAATTCGATTCTAAGAGAAAAGTTCAGCCAACACACCTTGCTTGAGCTTTCCTTAAATTACTACAACGTCCCAACACTTCTAGCAATATCAATCTATATGCATATAGCAAAAATAGGATAATAATATGAAGGATTCTCATTGTATAACTCTCTTGGGAATTTTGTTAATCACCTATTATGCAAAATCGACTACAAAAGCTTTACAATGGTAATTTTTTCCTCCCTCAACCAATTTCAACAAAAAGCTACCCCAAATACTTCAACAACCCCACATACCACCTCCTATTGGCACATGCATGGCCTATCTCCAACCCCACAACATACTTAAACCTGTAACCTCTTACATGAAAGCTTAGGAGAAGGACTTACATAGAAAGATGATGGCCTAGTGAGTGATTCCCATGAATCTTCAAGATTGAGCCAAGGATTGATGATCAAATAACTTGGGGATCCCTTCTCTCCCTGCAAAGCACTCCTCTCTCTCTAAAATAGGCGTTAAAACCCAGTCAAAATAACCCCAAAGTCGTTTTTATAGGAAATGGGGTCGGGTTATAAAAATAAAAAGATGGACCCTCTGAACTCAACTATGCGGTCGCGAAATTGACTGCTTTATTGCCTTTTTCTTCCAAAACATTCCATCAATTCCTCAGTGTTTTCTTTAACCCAAATAGTCCATATCACGGACTACTACCTCCATACACATTGGTCTACCTCGGCACTATAAAACCTTAAATTCCTCGGTGAAATATTATGAGCCTTATGCCGTCTCATCCACCTTACACCAGTGGATGCAATTTTAGTGAGGATGTCAAGAGAGACCGTGGTCCTCGCTGAGTGGGTTCACTCCACTTAATTGGAACATGTTGTTCCATTCATTGAAGGGCTAGACGAAGCTTCTTTCCTTGCTGCGAAAATCATGCAGGCTACTAAAATGGAAGAAACTAAAAAAACTTGGGAATGTAGTCGCCGCATATATCAAAGATTGTTATGAGGGAGATGATGAAATATGGATATATAATGACCCTATCAGTCATTCCGCGAGATTATCCCTATTTCCCCTGTTTCTGCTTTATCGTATGTTTCTTAGCCTATTAATGTTGTGTTGGGTCGGTTGGTTTGGGTTCGGAGTGGTCGTGGTGAGAACAGAGACACTTAGTCTCTTAATTGACTTAATAGTTGAAAACGTCAATTGGGAATTGACTTATTGGTAAACAACCGCGAAATGAGGATTTTATGGCTCGGATAGCTTCATTAGGTTATTTGGGACTTAGGAGTGTGTTCGGAATGAAGTTTTGATATCCGGTGTAGAATTAGGCTTGAATTGGTGAAAGTTAGTTTTTGGCGATTTTCGGTCGGCAGGGGAAATAGGCTATCAGCGTCGGAATGGAATTCTAGAAGTTGGAGCAGATTCGTAATGTCATTTTGGATATGTGTGCAAATTTTCAGATGATTCGAACGTGTTTTGGGTGGTTTCGGCATCATTGGCGGAATTTCGAAGTTTCAAAGTTCATAAGATTGAACTTGATGTGATTTTGCTGTTTTGCGTTGTTTTTGGTGTTTTGAAGGCTCGACTAGGTTTGAATGAGGTTATGGGATGTGTTGGTATGTTTGGTTGAGGTCTCGAGGGCCTCGGGTGAGTTTCGGGTGGTTATCAGAGTGTGTTTGGCCTTACAGGGACTACTGTAGCTGCTGCAATTTTTGCCCATTGGTTTCCTTATATGCGATCGTAATAGTGGGCATGCGATCGTATAGGTTTGTTCTGAGGCAGTGATATTTTTCTTCTATGCGATCGCCTATGTAGGGCCGTGATCGCGTACGTGAGTGAGAGGAAGCAATGTGTTCGCGTTTGGTCTTGTGCGATCGCGTAGTGTAATTTTATGGGGCAGTAGACTTGTTTTTCGCGATCTCGTAGGAACTCCCGCGATCGCAGTGAAGAAACAGACTTGGGAAGATAGTTTTTAAGTTCTAAATGGGGATTTTTGGCCATAACTCAATATTCCATTAGAGAGCTCGGGGGAAAGAGAATTTGGACGAGATTTTCAGTGGGATTCTTGTGGTAAGTGTTCTTCAATCAGTTTTGGTTTAATTTCATGAATTAGTCTTGATTTTTACCATGGAATTTAAGGAATTAAAGTAGAAATTTGGGAAAAATGGGAGGGAGAATTGGAAATTTCTTTTGATGATTTGAGTGGGCAATTGAGGTCGGATTTTGGTAAATTTGGTATGGGTAGACTCGTGAGGGAATGAAGATTCTAGTTTTGTGATTTTTATCGAATTTTGTGATGTGGGCCTAGGGCTCGGGTTTTGCCAATTTCGGGAATTGTGCCTAATTTTGATAGTTTTCATTGGGGGTTCATCTCCATATCATATTTTGATGTTATTGATCTGATTTGTGATAGACTCGAAGCATTTGGGAGCCAATTCGAGGGACAAGAGCATCGCAGAGTAGCTTTTAGGCTGTTTTGAGGTATGTAACGATTGTAACTCTAAACCTGAGGGTATGAAACCCCGGTATTTTATATTGTTTTGGTAAATAAGGTGACGCACATGCTAGGTGACGAGTCTGTGGGCGTGCACCAATAGGGATTGTGACTTGGTCCCCCCCGTAGCGACTATTAAGCCGCGTATTCGATTTGAAACCTTACGACATCCAGTATTTTTTGAAATGTATACTTGTTTATGGGCTGTGAGCCATGTTTGGGGCCTTATGCCGACCTGGTTGGACCCTCAGAGGAACTTTCACACTATTCTCACACTATCCTGATAGAACAATTGTGAACTCAGTCATGTTTTCTACTTCTTGTTATTTTCACTGTTATCACACTGTTTTGAAACTCTGAGAGGTAGTTTGGGCTAAGTCTCGTGAGTTGAGATGAATTGCCCGAGTGGCTTGTGAGGATGGCTGAGTAAGGCCGAGAGCCGAGTATGTGAGGATAGTTATGGATCGGGCTGCATGCTTCAACAATATATATTCATATTGGATCGGACTGCACGCCGCAACAATATTTATTATATATGGATCGGGCTGCACGCTGTACCAATATACATGTCAGATCGGGTTGCATGCCACACCAATATACATGTCAGATCGGGTTGCACGCTGCAGCAAATATGGCTCTTGGGTTGTAGGAGCCCCTCCGGAGTCTGTGGACCGGGCTGCACGCCGTAGCAGTATATATATATATATATATATATATA
>ML439559.1:95387-115365 GCA_005239525.1 Nicotiana knightiana | reverse complement strand
GAAAATCAGCTAGTGAGATGGTCCGATAGCTAGATCTGGACACAGAGGTTCAAGGACTAACGTGAGTATGCCAACATAGTAAGTAATCAAAGTAACTAAAAATTTGAGTGTAGTGACGAGCATTTTAAAATCATGTAAATCCATATAATAAGTAATAGTGGAAATAAACAAATCAAGTCAGGAATCTACATTCCGAATATTTCATAAAACTCCAGTTTCCATTAAAAATCTCGTATAAAAACATTTGTCCAGCATTATCATCAGAGGCTCAGTGTAAAGAATAGTGAAAACAGTAGATTCAAAAAATATAAGCCCCTCGGGTACAGTATCACCCACAAATAAAGCCTCCCGGGCAAGCCTCTCAGTCACTCGTGACTCCACTATCAGTATCTCATGCTCACACTAAACACTCGTACTCAACAAGTACCATGAATACACACAACTGATGCGGCGGGCAGCCTGATCTAATATATATATATATATTAGATCAGGCTGCCCGCCGCATCAGTTGTGTGTATTCATGGTACTTGTTGAGTACGAGTGTTTAGTGTGAGCATGAGATACTGATAGTGGAGTCACGAGTGACTGAGAGGCTTGCCCGGGAGGCTTTATTTGTGGGTGATACTGTACCCGAGGGGCTTATATTTTTTGAATCTACTGTTTTCACTATTCTTTACACTGAGCCTCTGATGATAATGCTGGACAAATGTTTTTATACGAGATTTTTAATGGAAACTGGAGTTTTATGAAATATTCGGAATGTAGATTCCTGACTTGATTTGTTTATTTCCACTATTACTTATTATATGGATTTACATGATTTTAAAATGCTCGTCACTACACTCAAATTTTTAGTTACTTTGATTACTTACTATGTTGGCATACTCACGTTAGTCCTTGAACCTCTGTGTCCAGATCTAGCTATCGGACCATCTCACTAGCTGATTTTCGGACGTGCTTGGAATTTGTTCGAGGATCGAGGTAGCTGCTCAGCATCTCCATCTCATTTCCTTTCCTTTCCTCAGTTGATAGTTTTTGTCTTTCGTACTTCAAACTTTTGTAGTAGTAAGTCACCTTATTGTACATTGTATTTATAGTCCTAGATACTCATGATAGTTGGCTCTAGGTTTTAGGGTAGTGTATGAATTGTTCACCTCATTTTGCTATTTTAATCTGCTAGTCTTGTAAATTATGAAATGTTATGATAGTTTGCAATGGTTGGATAGCCTAATTCCACGATAGGCACCATCACGTCCCGCTTAGGATTTGGGGTCGTGACAAGTTGGTATCAGAGCCTTGGTTACATATTTATCAACGGTCATGAGCAGGTTTAGTTGAGTCTTGCGGATCGATATGGAGATGTCTGTACTTATCTTCGAGAGGCTACAAAACCCTTAGGAACAATCTCAGTTTTCTTGAATTCTGTCATACCGTTTTGTTGATTCTTGAATTCTGTTATACCATTTTGTTACCAATCAGAGTGATCAGCCACCAGCTACACCAGCAAGAGGTTGAGGCCACGCTCTAGGCCGTGGTAGAGGTAGGGGATCAGCCCGTGCATCAGCCAGGGCAGTACTAGTTGATCCCCCTACTATTCAGGATCAGATTCCCACTGCAGATGCTTCAGCGGGACATGCTCAGGCACCGGCGGTGCCTATTGTTATTCCGGGTCTTCAGGAGAACTTGGCTCACATCTAGACTGTATGTACCACCCTCGTGGATCGGGTGGTTCTAGTGGTGCTCCTCCCAAGGGGCAGTTTCAGCATGGTAGAGGTCGTTCATTCAGGCCTCCTCAGTCGGTCCTCCATCCTATAGTGGTGCATCTTCAGGGCATGGTCCCCAGAATTCTCAGCTAGGTCATTCTTCATTCGGTGCCCTTCCAGTCCAAAGTGCGTCTCGAGCACCATCAGTTAAGGGTTCCTCTATGCATGGTTTTTTTGGTGGCCATTCTGGTGCCAGGGGTTCCTTTCAGTCCCCGTCTCCAGCTCTAGGGAGTTGTTATGAGTGTGGAGTGTTCGGGCATATAAAGAGGCAGTGTCCTCATCTTCTTGGAGGTTCATCTCAGCTGAGGATCCATCATTCGACTTCAGCTGCAGTTACTTCACCACCCACCTAGGCAGTCATGGATGGTAGTCATTCGCTAGAGGCCGCCCTGGAGGGGAAGGTCGAGCAGGTGGAGGTCAGGCCTGTATGTATGCATTTCCAGCTAGAACAGATGCTATGGTCTCCGATGCAGTGGTCACAGGTGTTGTCTCAGTCTGTTGCCGAGATGCTTTGGCTTTATTTGACCCTTTTCTACATATTCTTATGTCTCATCATATTTTTCCCATTTCCTGGATATGCCCCGTGAGTCTTTAGTTACGTATGTTCATGTGTCGACTCCGGTGGGCGATACTATTATTGTGGACCATGTGTGTCGGTCGTGTGTGGTATTTATTGGGGGTCTAGAGACTCGAGTGGACCTCCTGTTACTCAGCATGGTCGATTTTGATGTGATATTGGGCATGGATTGGTTATCTCTGTGTCATGCTGTTCTTGATTGTCACGCTAAGATCGTGACCTTAGCTATGATAGGACGTCCGAGGGTTGAGTGGAGAGGTTCTTCTGAGTATGTGCCTAGCAGGGTGATTTCCTACCTGAAGGCCCAGCGCATGGTTGAGAAGGGTGGTTATCGTATCTGGCTTTTGCGAGGTATGTCAGTGGTGAGACTCCCACTGTTGATTCGGTTCCTGTGGTCCGTGACTTTTTGTACTTATTTCATGTAGATCTACTAGGCATGCCACTTGACAGGGACATTGATTTTGGTATTGACCTGGTGCTAGGCCCTAAACCTATTTCTATTCCACCTTATCGTATGGCACCAGCGGAGCTGAAGGAATTAAAGGAGCAGCTTCAAAAACTCGTAGATAAGGGGTTCATTCGGCCTAGTGTGTTAGTTTGGGGTGCACCGGTGTTGTTTGTGAAGAAGAAAGATGGTTCCATGCGCATGTGTATTGATTATCGGCAGCTGAACAGGGTTACGGTGAAGAACTGGTATCCCTTGCCTCGTATAGATGACTTATTTGATCAGTTGCAGGGTGCCAGGGTATTTTCCAAGATTGACTTGCGTTCCGGCTATCATCAGTTGAAGATTCGGGGGCCAAACATTCCGAAGACTGCTTTCAGGACTAGATATGGTCATTATGAGTTTCTTGTTATGTCATTCTGGCTGACCAATGCCCCAGTATCCTTTATGCATTTGATGCATAGTGTATTCCGGCCTTATCTGGATTCTTTCGTCATCATGTTTATTGATGATATCTTGGTGTATTCCAATCTCGGGAGGATCATGAGCAGCATTTGAGAGTTGTGCTTCAGACCTAGAGGGAGAAGAGGTTGTATGCAAAATTTTTGAAGTGTGAATACTGGCTTGATTCGGTAGCATTCTTGGGGCGCATGGTGTCCTGTGAGGGTATTCAGGTTGATCCGAAGAAGATAGAGGCGGTGCAGAACTGGGCTAGACCGTCATCAGTTACCGAGATTCGCAGTTTCCTTGGTTTGGCAGGGTACTATCGCCGTTTCGTAGAGGGATTTTCATCTATTGCAGTACCTATGGCCAGACTGACCCAGAAAGGTGCTCAATTAAGGTGGACTGAGGAGTGTGAGGAGAGCTTTCAGAAGCTCCAGTCAGCTTTGACTACAACTCTAGTGTTGGTTTTGCATACGGGTTTAGGTTCCTATACAGTTTACTGTGATGCCTCGACAGTTGGCCTTAGAGCGGTTTTGATGCAGGACGGTAGGGTGATTGCCTACGCATCTAGACAATTGAAGGTGCACGAGAAGAATTATCCAGTGCACGATCTTGAGCTAGAAGCTATTGTCCACGCCTTTAACATTTGGCGTCATTATTTATATATGAAGTGCATTGTGAGATTTTCACTGATCACCGTAGCTTGCAGCATCTTCTTAAACAGAAGGATCTGAATTTGCGTCAGAGGAGATGGTTGGAGCTTCTCAAGGATTATGACCTCACTATTCTATATCATCCGGGGAAGACCAATGTAGTGGCCGATGCCCTGAGTCGTAAAACAGAGAGTTTGGGGAGTCTAGCCTACCTTCCAGCAGCACAACTACCTTTAGCACTTGATGTTCAGGCTTTAGCGGGTCAGTTTGTGAGATTGTATCTATCAGAACCCCCGCGGGTATTGGCTTGTGAAGCCTCCAGGTCTTCTCTTTAGGATCAGATTAGAGAATGCAGTATGATGATCCACACATGCTCGTTCTTCAGGACAGGGTCCATCGGGATGATGCCAGGGATGTGGTTATTGGTGATCATGGGGTCATGAGGATGCATGGCTGGATTTGCGTGCTCAATGTGGATGGACTTCGAGATTTGATTCTAGATGAGGCCCATAGTTCGCAGTATTCCATCCATCCGGGTGCCGCAAAGATGTACCTGGATCTGAGACAACATTATTAGTGGAGGTGGATGAAGAGGGATATTGTTGAGTTCGTGGATCAGTGTCTTAACAATCAGCATGTCAAGTATGAGCACCGGAGGCCGGGTGGAGTGCTTCAGAGATTAGATATTCCGGAGTGGAAGTGGGAGCGGATCACCATGGAATTTGTAGTTGGGCTTCCACGGATTTCGAGGAGGTTTGATGCTATATGGGTTATTGTGGATCGGCTGACAAAGTCCGTGCACTTTATTCCTGATGGTACTACTTATTCTTCAGAGCGGTTAGCTGAGATTCACATAAGGGAGATTGTCCGATTGCATACGGTTCCAGTTTCTATCATTTCTGATAGAGGTAGTTAGTGTACATCTCAATTTTGGAGGGCCATGCAAAGGGAGTTAGGTACTCAGGTCGAGTTGAGCACCTGCGTTTCACCCTCAGACCGACGGGCAGTCGAAGCGTACTATTTAGATTTTGGAGGAAATGTTGCGTGCATGTGTCATTGACTTTTGGGGTTCATGAGACCAGTTTCTGCCACTCGTGGAGTTTGCTTATAATAATAGTTGTCAGTCGAGTATCCAGATGGCTCCGTACGAGGCTTTATATGGTAGGAGGTGCAGATCTCTGGTTGGTTGGTTTGAGCCGGGCGAGGCTAGGCTATTGGACACAGACCTAGTTCAGGATGCGTTGGATAAGGTGAAGTTGATTCAGGAGCGGCTTCGCACGGCGCAGTCTAGGCAGAAGAGTTATGCGGACCGGAAGGTCTGAGATGTGTCTTTCATGGTTGGGGAGAAAGTACCGCTGAAGGTGTCACCCATGAAGGGTGTTATGAGGTTCGGGAAGAGGGGAAAGTTGAGTCCCCGGTTTACTGGGCCTTTTGAGGTGCTTCAGAGGATTGGGGAGGTGGCTTATAAGCTTTCCATGCCCCCCAGCTTATCGAGTATTCATCCGGTGTTCCATGTTTCGATGCTCCGGAACTATGTTGGTGACCCGTCTCATGATTTGGACTTCAGCACGACTCAGCTCGAGGGGGATATGTCATATGAGGTAGAGCCAGTGGCTATTTTGGGTCGTCAGGTCAGAAAGCTGAGGTCCAAGGACATAGATTTAGTGAAGGTTCAGTGGAGAGGACATCTGGTAGAGAATTCCAACTGGAAGACCGAGTGGGAGATGCAGAGCAGATATCCTCATTTATTCGAGACTCTAGGTATGTTTCTAGACCTGTTCCAGGACGAACGTTTATTTAAGAGGGGGAGGATGTAACGACCCGGTCGGTCATTCTGTGAGATTAGCCCTGTTTCCCCCGTTTCTGCTTTACCATATTTTTCTTAGCCTATTTATGTTGTGTTGGGTCGGTTGGTTCAGGTTCAGAGTGGTCATGGTGAGAACAGAGACACTTAGTCTCTTAATTTGCTTAATAGTTGAAAAAGACAACTGGGAGTTAACTTATTGGTAAACGACCTTGAAATGTGGATTTAATGGCTCGGATAGCTTCGTTTGGTTATTTGGGGCTTATGAGTGTGTTCGGAATGAATTTTTGATATCCTGTGTAGAATTAGGCTTGAATTGGCGAAAGTTAGTTTTTGACGATTTCCGGTCGGCAGGGGAAAATAAGCTATCGGGGTCGGAATGGAATTCCGGAACTTGGAGAAGGTTGTAATGTCATTTTGGATATGTGTGCAAAGTTTCAGGTCATTCGGACGTGTTTTGGTTGGTTTCGGCATCATTGACAGAATTTAGAAGTTTCAAAGTTCATAGGCTTGAATTTGATGTGACTTTGGTGTTTTTGCATGGTTTTTGGTGTTTCGAAGTCTCGACTAGGTTTGAATGAGCCTATGGGTTGTGTTGGTATGTTTGGTTGAGGTCCCGAGGGGCTCGGGTGAGTTTCGGGTGGTTATCGAAGTGTGTTTTGCCTTAGAGGGAAAATTGTAGTTGTTGCAATTTTTGCCCACTGGTTTCCTTATATGTGATCATAATAATGGACACACGATCACATAGCTTTGTTCTAAGGCAGTGTTTTTCTTATTCTATGCGATCTCCTATGTGGGGCCGCGATCACATACGTGAGGGAGGGGAAGCAATACGATCACGTTTGGTCTTGTGCTATCGCGTAGTGTAATTTCATGGGGCATCAGACTTGTTCTTCGTGATCTCGTGGGAACTGCCGCGATCGCAGTGAATAAAGAGACTTGGCCAGATAGTTTTTAAGTTCAAAATGGCGGTTTTTGGCCATAACTCAATATTCCATTAGAGAGCTCGGGGGAAGGAAAATTTGGACGAAATTTTCAGTGGGATTCTTGTGGTAAGTGTTCTTCAATCACTTTTTGTTTAATTTCATGAATTAGTATTGATTTTTACCATGCAATTTGAGGAATTAAAGTAGAAATTTGGGGAAAATGGGAGGGAGAATTGGAAATTTGTTTTGATGATTTGAGTAGGCAATTGAGGTCGGATTTTGGTAAATTTGGTATAGGTAGACCGTGAGGGAATGAGGATTCTAGTTTTGTGATTTTTATCAAATTCCGTGACGTGGGCTCAGGGCTTTGGTTTGGCCAATTTCGGGAATTGTGCCTAATTTTGATACTTTTTGATTGGGGTTCATCTCCCTAGCATATTTTGATATTATTGATCTGATTTGTGATAGACTCAGAGCATTTGGGAGCCAATTCGAGGGGCAAGAGCATCGCGGTGTAGGTTTTGGGCTGTTTTGAGGTAAGTAATGATTGTAACTCTAAACCTGAGGATATGAAACACCGGTATTTTATGTTGTTTTGGTACATGAGGTGACGTACATGCTAGGTCATGAGCATGTGGACATGCACGATAGGGATTGTGACTTGGTTCGTCACCTAGCGACTATTAAGCCGCGTATGATTTGAAACCTTACGACATCCTGTATTTTGAAATTTATACTTGTTTATGGGTTGTGAGCCATGTTTTTGTTTAGACCCTCCGAGGTACTTTTACACTATTCCCACACTCTACTAATAGAACAATTGTGAACTCAATCATGTTTTCTACTTTTTATTTTCACTGTTATCACACTGTTTTGAAACTCTGTGAGGTATTTTAGGCTGAGTCGCGTGAGTTGAGATGAATTGCCCGACTGGCTTGTGAGGATGATTGACTGAGGCCGAGAGCCGAGTATGTGAGGATAGTGATGGATCGGGATGCACGCCGCAACAATATATATTCATATGGGATCGGTCTGCACGCCGCAACAATATATATTATATATGGATCGGGTTGCACGCCGCAACAAATATAGCGTTTGAGCTGTAGGAGCCCCTCCAGAGTCTATACACCCCTAGTGGGCATAGTCGACTATTATATGGATCGGGCTACACGTCGTAGCGTATGTTAAATGGATTGGGATGCACGCCGCAACAGTATGTGTGTGTGTATATATATATGTGTGTGTGTGTGTTTGTATTGGATCGGGCTGCCCGCCACAGCAGTTGTATGTATTCATGGTACTTGTTGAGTTCGAGTGTTTAGTGTGAGCATGAGATACTGATAGTGGAGTCACGAGTGACTGAGAGGCTTTATTTGTGAGTGATATTGTGCCCGAGGGGCTTATATTTTATGAAACTACTGTTTTCATATTTCTTTAAACTGAGCCTCTAATGATAATGTTGGACAAATGTTTTTATATGAGATTTTAAATGGAAACTGGAGTTTTACGAAATATTTGGAATGTAGATTCCTAACTTGATTTGTTTATTTCCACTGCTACTTATTATATGGGTTTACATGATTTATAAACGCTCGTCACTACACTCAAGTTTTTAGTTACTTTGATTACTTACTGAGTTGGCGTACTCACGTTACTCCCTGCACCTCTGTGCAGATCCAGGTACCGGACCATCTCTCTAGTTGATTTTCAGACGTGCTTGGAGTTTGTTCGAGGATCGAGGTAGCTGCTCAGTGTCCCCAGCTCACCTCATTTCCTTTCCCCAGTCCTAGATGCTCATGATAGTTGGCTCCAGGTTTTGGGGTAGTGTATGAATTGTTCACCTCATTTTGCTCTTTTAATCTGCCATTCTTGGATATTATTAAATATTATGATAGTCTGTAATGGTTGGCTAGCCTAGTTCCACGGTAGGTACCATCACAGCCGTCTTAGGATTTGGAGTCGTGACAGGATACAAGCCAGGAATAGGGCTGGAAGCCAGGTCGGACGGGATCACATAGCTAATTGAACCTATCTGGCATAAAGGGAGGGTCGCCATAGGATATCAGCCTCCGGTGGGGAAAGATCATACTGGAAGCTACGGGGAAAAGGTTTTTGTGCTAGATCATATTTCAAGTCTGGTTCAGTGTTCAGTGACAAAGGATGATATCATCGATGGGATGGGAAAGCTGTTAGTGAATATGATCTAAGAATGTTTTGAAGGGACTAACATCAAGACAACGACTATCAGGGATGCCAAACTAGGGGAAGAGCTGTGAAATTGGACCGCTTGTCCATCTTTGGTTCGCCAGGAGTCCTGGTAGTATGGAACTGTAAAAGTTTTCTTTTGAAAAGCGCACAGTCCATTGAGGTCTACACCGTGTATGTAACTTTTTGTCATTTCCTCTTTTGCACGCTTAAGACGTTCCTCTTTTGATGAAATAAAAAGAATCATTTTCTTAACTATTACAACTTTATTTAGCTCTTCATATACTTACATTTTCTTTTTAGTAATCAAAATGCTAAAGACCCTCGTTCCGCGATTTTGACATGTTATGAAACCATCGAGCGCAACGACCCAAATTACAAGGAGTATGACGAGAGTATAATGCCACACAATCTCACACATGAGATGGAATAGCTAGAGAGTCAGAAAAAGCCCAACCTTGAAGAAACGTAAGTGATCAATCTTGGAGGTGAAGAAGATGTGAAAGAAACCAGAATCAACATTCATCTAGAAGCCGAGCAGAAGGAAAAACTGGTTGCACTCCTGCGACAGTACATCGATGTGTTCGCATGGTCATATGATGACATGTCGGTATTAATCACTAACGTTGTCTCACATTGACTACCCACCAATCCTACCAGAGCGCCGGTCAGGAAGAAACCCAGAAAGTTCAATCCTGATTTAAGTTTGAGGATAAAGGAAGAAGTGACCGAGCAGATAGAGGCAAATGGGGTAAGGGTTACCAATTATCCCATCTAGTTCAAAAATATCGTCCTAGTACCCAAGAAAGAGGGAAAGATCAGAGTATGTGTGGATTACCGAGATCTGAACAAAGCTAGTCCAAAGGACGAATTCCCTCTGCCAAATATCCATATGCTCATCGATAACGATGCAAAGCATGAACTGCAGTCAATTGTAGATTCTTTCACTGGGTATCATCAAATGTTTATGCACGAGGAAGATGCAGAGACGACAACCTTCACCACACTTTGGGTAGTCTAGTGCTAAAGGGTCATGCCGTTCGGTCTAAAGAATGTCGGTGCCACCTACATGAGGACCATGACGACCCCTTTTCACGACATGATTCGTAAGGACACTGAAGTGTATGTGGATGATGTCATCATAAAGTCTTGAAAGAGTTCAGAGCATTTGGACAATTCGGAGTCCCTGCTGGAAAACGGTTGGGCTTCATTGTAAGCAGGAAGGGAATGTAATTGGACCCATCAAAAATGAAGTCCATTCATGGATTTCAACCACCTAAGAGAAATAAAGATACAATGAGTTTCCTAGGTAGATTGAATTACATTAGTCATTTCATAGCCCAATCCACTATAATCTGTGAAACTATTTTCAAGTTGCTGAAAAAGGATGCTGCCACAAATTTGACAGAAGAGTGCTAGAAAGCCTTCCATAGATTCAAGGAGTATCTATCAAATCCACTGGTGTTGGTTCCTCCCGAACTCGGAAAGCCATTGTTACTATATTTGTCAGTCCCGGATAACTCCTTCGGCTATGTGTTAGGAAAACATGACTAAATTGGAAGAAAGGAGCAGGCCATTTACTACTTAATTAAGAAATTCACACCATGCGAGGCCAACTATACTTTGATAGAATGCACTTGTTGCACTCTGACTTGGGTTGCCTAGAAACTAAGGCATTATATGTCAGCACATGCCATGAATCTGATATCTTGTTTCGACCCACTGATGTACATCTTCTAGAAGATGATGCCTACCAGAAAACTAGCTAAATGGAGAATTCTCTTCAGCAAATATGGTATTATGTACATAACTCAAAAGGCTATCAAAGGGCAAGCTTCGGCCGAGCACCTCGCAGAGTGTCCGGTGGGTTGGGATTACGAGCCACTTACTACATATTTTCCCGATAAAGAAGTATTATTTGCTGGAGAAGATAATGCAGAATCTCATCCTGGATGGAGAATATTTTTCAATGGAGCAACAAACTTCAAAGGAGTTGGAATTTGGGCAGTCATGATTTCAGAATCTGAACCGCATTATCCAGCAACGGCAAAGATAAGATTCACTTATACCAATAATATGGCTGAATACGAAGTGTGCATCCTTGGGATAAGAGTAACATTCAACACAAACGTCAAAGAAATTTTGGCCATAGGGGATTCCGATCATTGATACACCGATTCCAAGGGGAATATTCAACCAAAAATGTCAAGATAGTTCTGTACATGTACTGCGTGAAAGAGCTTTGCAAAAAGTTTACAAAGATTGAGTTCAAGCACGTCCCTAGGATTCAGAACGATTTCGGCGATGCCCTTGAAACATTATCATCTATGATTCAACATCCAGACAAGAACTACATCAACCTTATCGAGGTATAGATCAGGGATTAGCATGCCTATTTCTTCCATGTAGATGAAGAACCAGATGGAAAACCATAGTATCACGACATCAGGAAATTCCTTGCAACTAGAGAATACCCGGAGAGTGATACTAATGGTCAAAAGAAAGACTTCAGAAGGTTGGAAAACCACTTTTTCCTAAATAGGGAAGTCTAGTACAGGAGGACCCAAGATTTAGGTTTGTTGAGAAGTGTAGACGCTGCCGAGGCAACCAAGTTATTGGAGGAAATACATGCAGGAACGTGCGGACCCCGCATGAATGGGTTCACATTAGCCAAGAAGATTTTTAGAGCTAGATAATTTTTGGATGACTAAGGAAAGCGACAGTATCTTATATGTGGAGAAGTGTCACCAGTGCCAGATTCATGGGGATTCCATCCAGGTTCTGCCAAATGAGTTAAACGTAATGGGTTCCCCCTGGCCGTTTGTTGCTTGGGGCATGGACATGATTGGGCCTATAGAGCCCACCACATCAAATGGACATCGCTTCATCTTAGTAGATATCGACTATTTCACAAAATGGGTTGAGGCATCTACTTACAAGGCCGTCATAAAGAAGGTAGTGACAGATTTCATCCGAAACAATATCGACTGTAGATTTGGAATACCAGAGTCTATCATCACCTACAATGCTGCTAACCTCAGTAGTGAACTCATGAAAGAAATATGCGAAAAGTTCAGAATCATCCACATCAATTCCACAGCCTACAGATCACAAATGAACAGGGCATTTGAGGTAGCCAACAAGAATATCAATAGGAGTTTACGAAAGATAGTGGACAATCACATGAAATGGCAGAAGAAATTATCTTTCGCCTTACTGGGTTATGGGACCACTATGAGAACGTCCATCGGGGAAACGCCGTACATGTTGGTATACGACACTGAAGTTGTAATACATGAATAGGTCAAAATACCATCTCTAAGGGTCAATCAAGAGGCAAAATTGGTCAACGCATAGTGGATAAGATTCAAGCAGGAGCAACTCATGCTCATTGACGAGAAAAGAATGAATGCAGTATGCCATGGTAAGCTATATTAGAGGAGGATGGACGGTGCATTAAACAAGAGAGTTAAGCCTCGCCAGTTTTCACGTTGACAATTCGTCTTGAATAAAATATTTCCCCACCAAGAGGAAGCCAAATGAAAGTTCGCACCAAACTAGCAAGGTCCTTACGTCCTTCACCGAGCACTGTCGTGGAGCTTTAATGTTGGCATAAATGGATGGAAGAATCAACACGAAGCCCATCAACTCAGATGCAATCAAGAGATACTACGTTTGAAGACAAACATAGTTAGGGTTTTTCTTTAACAGAACTAAGTTCCACCTGATTTCCCATAGAGGGATACATAGAAAACCCACTTAGGGTTTGGTTTCTCCCCCCTTTCTCTTTTTAATAGAAAAAACAAGTATCACTTTTGTATTGTCACCCCTCGAACCTGGGGGGCGAGACCTGCACCTGGTGTCTCATCTATCTTTGCGTACCAACTTGCAATTAAGGGACTCTAAACATATAATTTCATACTTTGGCCATGGGCCACATTGCAAGACAAATTTCGAAGAAAAGTATAAAATTTAACGGAAACTAACGCTTACTAAACATCAATATAAAGTTGGGACGACAAGGCCATCATGACTGCTACAACTGACAAACCAACAAAATATACATACAAGGCCTACAAGCCCAACATACTGCACTAACTGACAAGATATGTCTACAATCCTCTACTGATGGATGTATTGTGATCGGAACAGGGCCCAGACCTATCCATAACTTATATATATATATATATACATAATATTTACACGAAACTTTAGACCCGACAACTTCGAAGTACGTGGAGCTTACAGATAAAGCTCAACTCGGGCAACACCTACTGAGCATGTCTACCCGTCTGTCTGTCTGAATCTGCACGCATGAAATGCAACGTCCCCAGAATTAGGGACGTCAGTACAAAATAATGTACCGAGTATGTAGGGGAATAAAATAACTGAAAGTTGAAATTGAACTGATAACATAATAATTGAATGTGACTCGGAGTCAAAATTAATCTGAAGATATGCTCACCTGCTGATACTGACTCAACTATCTCAATACATTAAGTAAAATAGTTGTCCGGCCTTATAAGTCTTGGTATATATATAACTGATCTTCAGTAGTAGGCTCGCTCATAGGCGCTCGACCATAGTAGTCTCTGTATCTCAGCCATTCTGGGCTCGCTCATAGGCGCTCCACCATAGTAGGCTCAGTATTTAACTTACCATCTGATCATAGGTTGCCCAATAGGGGCCTGCCCACCGATTATAGCTCGATAGTGGTTAAAATACTGTAATACTATATATATATATATATATATAGATCCTTCGCTCTCTTGGAGGGAAGAAGACAATACTCAATTGAATATAAAGTCCTGATAAGTGAGAATACTGTAATTTATGAAACTAGGATAATGTATATAAATTCGGGAGTATGAACTTCTCTTTATGCCTCGTAATCAAACACATGTAATTACGAGATCATGCCAAAATGAATGAAGGACTTAGCCTTAATATACCTGAACTAATTCTCTTGACAATACCTTTAACACCGTTGATTGCAACAACGCGTAACAGTGGATCGAAGTAGGGAAAAATCCATATGATATTCTCGAGAAAGATTGCACCATACACCCTTAGAATCGCAAATCTCACGCTCCGAAGTTTTAAGTGAATTGATTAAGCTCCATCGTCACTTTGAAAATCTTAGTATCCCATTTTAAAATTTATGAACAATGTTACTAAATAGAAATTGGATGTTCTTCTCTTAAAAAAAGGAATATGAATATAGTCGTAACATGTTTTTGGCTTTCTTGATAACACTTCTTCAACCAAATGAGATAAGGTAGTTATTACTTTAAATGTTGCCACCTTGCAAAGTAACTTAAGAGTCACCAAATGGAACATATATTTCTGCCATGTTAAAGTTTCATAGGCTTATCCAAATATTTTAACTAATTATCCACCAATTTCCTAATCAACTTATTAATCTCCCATTAACCAATAATTAAATAATTATCCATATAATTAAGAATTATCTCAAATTACTTAAAATACTACTCACTTTTAACATACCTTATACACCTTACTATCATGGTCATGTGGTACCTTGTATGGCACAAATCCATAAATATGGGGTATTATAGCTTGGACCGTATTTTACCCCAACTTGTCAAACTTCGACGAAACTCATTTTCTTCGATTTGTTTACCGTCTAACCTTCTCGAATTTATTCATCACTTTTTTTAAATAGCATAATGCTTATAATCTCAAAATAATCTCATTCCCGAACATAAGTCGATTAACTTATGACGAAACATTAACATACGAAAATGCGGGATGTAACATCTCATTTCCGAGCTTCTATCAATTTACTTATGGAGTACATTCACGTACAAAAACATGGGGTGTAACATCATTCCCCCATTTGGAACATTTGTCTTCAAATATTAACTGATGCACTCATCATTTTCATAACTTATGTCTTCCGAATAATTTAGTGCTCTCCTTGCCATCTAGGCAACTGTTCTTTGAATAATTCCAAAGGTCAGGGCATTCCCCTCCTTAGGCCTTTTTTTCACACCGCGACTTGTAGTCGAAATTCTTCCAGTCTCAGAATTGTTGCTACCTTCTATCATGCAGCTTGTATGACACTGACCTTGTAAGTGCGCCTATGTGACTCGTCTCTGCTTTTTGCTCCAGCTTCTAGTCAATTTTTAGGCCTCACTTTGCAAACATATACACAACTTGAAAAAATTTCCCTTTGGGAATCTGTAGGTATACTGAAGTTCTTCGCTCGGTAATTTGTTGGACTTATGAATATTCATATATCTTACTGTATAGACCCGGTTATCCATTTTTATCACTTTACTGCATCTAGGTAGGTAATATTATACCATAATTCTTACTTCGATTTATCTCTACTGAGGTCTGCTACCAAACTTCAAGTTACTCTTGTTTCTTATTCACCTCAATATTGATCTACAATCTACAACCGATAACATGAAACTTCTTAAGTAATCACTAGGGCTGACGTCTCATTGGCGAGCATTCGAAATGATACAACTTTTGTCACACCCCAAAACTAGGGGCGACACCATGCTTCCATAACCATATTTCATAGCATCCCAAATTGTCAAACATCGATGAAACTCATTTTCTTCGATTTTTTTACCCTCTCGCCTTCATGAATTTACTCCTAACTTGTTTGAAATAGCATAATGCTTATAATATCAAAATAATCTCATTCCCGAACTTATACCGATTAACTTACGACGAAACTTTAACATACAAAAATACGGGATGTAACATCTCATTTCCGAGCTTCTATTAATTTACTTATGGAGTACTTTCACATACGAAAACATGGGGTGAAACATGTATGTTGCTCCAGAACTATGTCGATTTGATTTCCATAAAAAGGAATACGTAGGCAATCCTCATCGGTTCAGTCGTCCTTTGTAATTGAACTATGTCCTGGCCTGATTCCATTTGGATTTGTAGGCAGCCTGAGTCGGACTCGGCCATTTTCATTATTAAGCTCATCATTTTGCATATGTTGTAATCAAACTAAATCATGACCTGGTTCCATTTGGATACGTAGGCCACCTGAGTCGGGCTCAGTCATCTTCATCATATTTTATCATATTCCACGATCTACATTCAGACCTGATTCTATTTGGATACGTAGGCAACCTGAAAGGGTTCAATCAAAACCTTAGGATAACCTTTGTAATTCATTAGCTTGAATTAGGATGCAGTCGCAATGGCAAGCAGCCGCGTTGTCAGAAGCATCACGGAAGATCGACATCAACAGGATGAAGTTTTCATGAACATATGCTCGTGTATGGAGAACTTTTCGTAACATGTCACTATCTGGAATGACAACATTTGCCTTAAAAACAAAGTATTTTCAAAATGCTTTCTGAAAAATACATTAATTTTTTCCACCTACCGAACTTCATGGCACAATCATACCAAAGGTTGGGGCAAACCAACATTGTGGTCGACTCAAACCAACATCCTTGTCCCCACTAAGAATTTTTCTTTCAGTGCAGGGACAACAAGGAGCAAGGAAGCACTAAGACCATATTGGGGCAAATGATGGATCCACCGCTTACCTAGGATTATCTCTATTACTCCTTTACTTGAGTTTTTCTAGTACAGATAAGGCTAATCTTTGAATCCTTTCCAGGTAGCTCAGAGTCAAACTGCCTGCTCAATGATCGGAGCACCTTGTACAAAATGTACTATTGGCTTCATCATTAGATGACCTGTATATAGAAAAGCACATTCTCAACAATCAGATCACCGTGTACGAATGAGTCATCGACTTCACCAATTGAAGTCCTGTATATAGCAAACCACCAGCTCAATTGATTGGAGCACTCTGTCAAGTTGAATGTCATCTTCGCCAATCGGAGCCTTGTACATAGAAAACTATTGATCCCGCCAACAAAATAGTCTACATTGCCTCTTTATCACAACGGATACCAGAATAGACAGTCGTAAACCTCGTCACTGATGTTCTGCCAATCGATGGCTGCAACATAGCTTCGCAGTCAAGAGTATATCTTAGGCATGCTTTTCTTTTTCCTTTGCTATTACTTTGAATCCTTTGATGTTTTTTTCATGCACCTTTAGGCATGATTGCAATTGTAGTCAATCACTCCTAAGTGAAGATTACTTTATATTATAGTGCAAAGCTCTCCTAACAAGTGGAGACGCACTCTACAAATCAAGCTCTCCCAACAAGCAGAGACGGATTATCATGACCCTAAATCATAAGCTGGCCGTGACGGCGCCTATCATGGAACTAGGCTAGCAAACCATTTCAGATTATCAATATAATTCATTATTTCCCAATATTAGCAGATTTTAAAATAGCAGAATGAGATGGACAAATTATACACTTCCCCTAAACCTGGAGTCAATTGTCATGAGCATCTAGAACTGTAAATACAATGTACAACAAGGTGACTTGCTACTACAAAGACTGGAGTACAAAAGACAAAAAAAACTATGAACTGAGGAAAAGAAAAGAGGTGAGCTGGGGACATTGAGCAGCTACCTCGATCCTCAAACGAATCCAAGCTCATCCGAAAATCAGCTAGTGAGATGGTATGGTACCTGGATCTACACACAGAGGTGCGGAGAGTAACGTGAGTACACCAACTCAGTAAGTAATCAAAGTAAATAAAAACTTGAGTGTAGTGACGAGCATTTAAATCATGTAAATCGATATAATGAATAACAATGGAAATGAATAAATCAAGTTAGGAATCTACAATTCCAAATATTTCATAAAACTCCGGTTTCCATTTAAAAAATTCGTATAAAAACATTTATCCAACATTTATCATCAGAGGCTCAGTGTAAAGAAGAGTGAAAACAACATTTTCATAAAATATAAACCCCTCGGGCACAGTATAACTCACAATAAATCCTCTCGGGCAAGCCACACAGTCACTCGTGACTCTACTATCAATATCTCATGCTCTCACTTAAACACTCGTACTCAGCAAGTACCATGAATACACACAACTGCTGCGGCGGGCAGCCCGATTTAACACACACACACACACAAATATATATATATATATATATATATATATATATATATATATATATATACTGCTGCGGCGTGCAGACCGATCCTTGTAACATGCGCTGCGGCGTGCAGCCCGATCCATATAACATACGATGCGGCGTGCAACCCGATCCATATAATAGTCGACTGCGCTCACTGGGGTGTACCGACTCCTGGAGGGGATCCTTCAGCCCAAGCGCTATATCTACTGCGGCGTGCAGCCCGATCAAATATGTACATTGCTGCAGCGTGCAGCCCGATCCATATATAACATATATTGCTGCGGCGTGCAGCCTGACCCATGTGTATTATAGACATATATATTGATTTGGCATGCAGCCCGTCCCATAACTATCCACACATACTCAGCGCTAGGCCTCATTCAGTCATCCGAACAAGCCACTCGGGCAATTCATCTCAACTCACAGTACTCAGCCCAAACATACANTAAAAACAAAGTATTTTCAAAATGCTTTCTGAAAAATACATTAATTTTTTCCACCTACCGAACTTCATGGCACAATCATACCAAAGGTTGGGGCAAACCAACATTGTGGTCGACTCAAACCAACATCCTTGTCCCCACTAAGAATTTTTCTTTCAGTGCAGGGACAACAAGGAGCAAGGAAGCACTAAGACCATATTGGGGCAAATGATGGATCCACCGCTTACCTAGGATTATCTCTATTACTCCTTTACTTGAGTTTTTCTAGTACAGATAAGGCTAATCTTTGAATCCTTTCCAGGTAGCTCAGAGTCAAACTGCCTGCTCAATGATCGGAGCACCTTGTACAAAATGTACTATTGGCTTCATCATTAGATGACCTGTATATAGAAAAGCACATTCTCAACAATCAGATCACCGTGTACGAATGAGTCATCGACTTCACCAATTGAAGTCCTGTATATAGCAAACCACCAGCTCAATTGATTGGAGCACTCTGTCAAGTTGAATGTCATCTTCGCCAATCGGAGCCTTGTACATAGAAAACTATTGATCCCGCCAACAAAATAGTCTACATTGCCTCTTTATCACAACGGATACCAGAATAGACAGTCGTAAACCTCGTCACTGATGTTCTGCCAATCGATGGCTGCAACATAGCTTCGCAGTCAAGAGTATATCTTAGGCATGCTTTTCTTTTTCCTTTGCTATTACTTTGAATCCTTTGATGTTTTTTTCATGCACCTTTAGGCATGATTGCAATTGTAGTCAATCACTCCTAAGTGAAGATTACTTTATATTATAGTGCAAAGCTCTCCTAACAAGTGGAGACGCACTCTACAAATCAAGCTCTCCCAACAAGCAGAGACGGATTATCATGACCCTAAATCATAAGCTGGCCGTGACGGCGCCTATCATGGAACTAGGCTAGCAAACCATTTCAGATTATCAATATAATTCATTATTTCCCAATATTAGCAGATTTTAAAATAGCAGAATGAGATGGACAAATTATACACTTCCCCTAAACCTGGAGTCAATTGTCATGAGCATCTAGAACTGTAAATACAATGTACAACAAGGTGACTTGCTACTACAAAGACTGGAGTACAAAAGACAAAAAAAACTATGAACTGAGGAAAAGAAAAGAGGTGAGCTGGGGACATTGAGCAGCTACCTCGATCCTCAAACGAATCCAAGCTCATCCGAAAATCAGCTAGTGAGATGGTATGGTACCTGGATCTACACACAGAGGTGCGGAGAGTAACGTGAGTACACCAACTCAGTAAGTAATCAAAGTAAATAAAAACTTGAGTGTAGTGACGAGCATTTAAATCATGTAAATCGATATAATGAATAACAATGGAAATGAATAAATCAAGTTAGGAATCTACAATTCCAAATATTTCATAAAACTCCGGTTTCCATTTAAAAAATTCGTATAAAAACATTTATCCAACATTTATCATCAGAGGCTCAGTGTAAAGAAGAGTGAAAACAACATTTTCATAAAATATAAACCCCTCGGGCACAGTATAACTCACAATAAATCCTCTCGGGCAAGCCACACAGTCACTCGTGACTCTACTATCAATATCTCATGCTCTCACTTAAACACTCGTACTCAGCAAGTACCATGAATACACACAACTGCTGCGGCGGGCAGCCCGATCCAACACACACACACACACAAA
>ML439559.1:0-95371 GCA_005239525.1 Nicotiana knightiana | reverse complement strand
TATATATATATATATATATACTGCTGCGGCGTGCAGACCGATCCTTGTAACATGCGCTGCGGCGTGCAGCCCGATCCATATAACATACGATGCGGCGTGCAACCCGATCCATATAATAGTCGACTGCGCTCACTGGGGTGTACCGACTCCTGGAGGGGATCCTTCAGCCCAAGCGCTATATCTACTGCGGCGTGCAGCCCGATCAAATATGTACATTGCTGCAGCGTGCAGCCCGATCCATATATAACATATATTGCTGCGGCGTGCAGCCTGACCCATGTGTATTATAGACATATATATTGATTTGGCATGCAGCCCGTCCCATAACTATCCACACATACTCAGCGCTAGGCCTCATTCAGTCATCCGAACAAGCCACTCGGGCAATTCATCTCAACTCACAGTACTCAGCCCAAACATACATCTCAGAGTTTCAAAGTAGTGTGATAACAGTGAAAATAACAACAAGTGGTAAACATGACTGAGTTCAGAGATATTTTATCATGATAGTGGTAGAATAGTGTAAAAGTACATCTGGGGGTCTAAATAGGTCGGCACAAGGCCCCAACATGGCTCAATGTCCATAAACAAGTATATATTTCTAAAATACAGGATATGATAAGGTTCAAATCGAGTACGCGGCTTAATAGTTGCTACGGGACTGACCAGGTCACAATCCCTATCGGTGCATGCCCCCAGGCTCGTCACCTAGCGTGTGCGTCACCTTATTTACCAAAACAATATGAAATAACGGGGTGTCATACCCTCAGGTTTAGAGTTATATTCGTTACTTACCTCAAACAACCCAAAAGCTACTCTGCGATGCTCTTGCCCTCGAACTGGATCCCAAATTCTCCGAATCTAACCAAAATCAAATTAACATCATCTACGCTAGCGGAACAAAGACCAATCGAAAGATATACATTTTAACAAAATTCTCGAAATTCGGCCAAATCCGAACCCTGGGCCAACGTCTCGGAATTCTATAAAATTTACGTCACTAGAATCCTTATCCTCCCACGATTCTACACATAGAAAGAACACCACAATCGAACCACAATTTCCCACTTAAATCACCAAAAGAAGCTTCCAAATTTTCCTCCCATTTCCCCCAACTTTTCTACTATAATTCCTCAAATTTCAAGCCTAATCCGTCACAAAATAACATAGAAACGAGTTTTTAATCCGGAAAACTTACCTCCGTTGAAGACTCTCGAATTCCTCCTTCAATTTGCTCCCAAACTAGCTCAACCAGCATACAAAAATTGAAGAAACGCCCGAAATTTTGTGGAGGCACTTATTTATACTTTCTGTCCAGTTAATCCGCACCCGTGGACAATTTTCCGCCCCTGCGGTCCCAGGTCGCACCTGCAAAAATCCACTAACAGTCCAATTCTCGCACCTGCGGTGCCTCACCTGCACCTGCGGCTTCCCCCCAGCCTAGCCTCTGTTCGCATCTGTGCAATGATCCTTCGCATCTGCGGCCATCGCATCCACGGCTCCTTTTCTGCAGGTACGACGACACAAGCAAATGACACTAACAACAATTTTTGCTGCAATTCCTAAGTCCAAACCTCTGTTAACCATGTGAAATCAATCCCGAGCCCCTCGGGGACACAACCAAACACACCAACACATCCCATAACCTCATTCGAACTTAGTCGAGCCTTCAAGACACCAACAACAATGCAAAAATACCAAAATCACATCAAATTTCGCCAATGATGTCGAAACCAACCAAAACACATCCGATTGACCTGAAAGTTTTCACACATATCCAAAATGACATGACGAACCTGCTCAAACTGTCAGAATTCCATTCCGACCCCTATAGCCTATTTTCCACTGTCGACCGAAAATCGCCAAAAACTAACTTTTGCCAATTCAAGCCTAATTCTACACTGGACATCAAAACTTCATTCTGAACACACTCCAAAGTCCCAAATCACCTAACGAAGCTATATGAGCCATAAAATCCACATTCCAGGGTCGTTTATCAATAAGTCAACTCCCAGTTGACTTTTTCAACTATTAAGCTACTTTAAGAGACTAAGTGTCTCAAATCTCACCATGACCCCTCTGAACCCAAACCAACCGACCCAACACAACATAAATAGGATAGGAAACGTATAATAAAGCAGAAATGGGGGAATCGGGGCTAATCTCATGGAACGGGTCATTGCATCTTCCCCCTCTTAAACAAACGTTCGTCCTCGAACGGGTATAGAAACATACCTGGAGTCTCGAATAAATGAGGATTTCTGCTCTGCATCTCCCACTCGGTCTTCCAGGTGGCATTCTCCACCAGCTGTCCTCTCCACTGAACCTTCACTGAATCTATATCCTTAGACCTCAGCTTTCTGGCCTGACGACCCAAAATAGCCACTGGCTCTACCTCATATGACATATCACCCTCGAGCTTAATCGTGCTGAAGTCCAAAACATGAGACCGTTCACCAACATAGTTCCGGAGCATCGAAACATGGAACACAGAATGAATACTCGATAAGCTGGGAGGCATGGAAAGCCTATAAGCTACCTCCCCAATCCTCTGAAGCACCTCAAAAGTCCCAGTAAACCGGGGACTCAGCTTTCCCCTCTTCCTGAACCTCATAACACCCTTCATGGGTGACACCTTCAGAAGCACTCTCTCCCCAACCATGAAAGACACATCTCGGACCTTCCGGTCCGCATAACTCTTATTCCTAGACTGCGCCATGCGAAGCTTCTCCTGAATCAACTTCACCTTACCCAACGCATCCTGAACCAAGTCTGTGCCCAATAGCCTAGCCTCGCCCGGCTCAAACTAACCAACCAGAAATCTGCACCTCCTACCATATAAGGCATCATACTGAGCCATCTAGATACTCGACTGATAACTATTATTATAAGCAAACTCCGTGAGTTGCAGAAACTGATCCCATGAAACCCCAAAATCAATGACACAGGCATGCAACATATCCTCCAAAATCTGAATAGTACGCTGCGACTGCCCGTCGGTCTGAGGATGAAACGCTGTGCTAAACTCAACCTAAGTACCTAACTCCCTCTGCACGGCCCTCCAAAACTGAGATGTGAACTGAGTATCTATATCAGAAATGATAGAAACTGGAACCCCATGCAATCGGACAATCTCCCTGATATAAATCTCAGCTAACCGCTACGATGAATAAGTAGTACCAATATGAATGAAATGCGCGTACTTGGTCAACCGATCCACAATAACCCATATAGTAGCAAACCTCCTCGAAGTCCGTGGGAGTCCAAATACGAAGTCCATGGTGATTCGCTCCCACTTCCACTCCGGAATATCTAATCTCTGAAGCAATCCACCAGGTCTCTGGTGCTCATACTTGACCTGGTGACAGTTGAGACACCGAGCCACAAACTCAACAATATCTCTCTTTATCCGCCTCCACCAATAATGTTGTCTCAGATCCTGATACATCTTTACGGCACTAGGATGGATGGAATACCGCGAACTATGGGCCTCAGCTCGAATCAATTCTCAAAGTCCATTCACATTGGGAATGCAAATCTGGCCCTGCATCCTCATGACCCCATCATCACCAATAACCACATCCCTGGCATCACCGCGACGGACCCTGTCCTGAAGAACGAGCAACTGTGGATCATCATACTGGCGTGCTCTAATCTGATCATAAAGAGAAGACCTGGAGGCTACACAAGCCAATACCCGCGGGGGCTCTGATAGACCCAATCTCACAACTAACCCACTAAAGCCTGAACATCAAGTGCTAAAGGTAGCTCTGCTACTGGAAGGTAGGCTACACTCCCCAAACTCTCCGCTCTGCGACTCAGGGCATCGGCCACTACATTGGCCTTGCCCGGATGATATAAAATAGTGAGGTCATAATCCTTGAGAAGCTCCAACCACCTCATCTTACGCAAATTCAGATCCTTCTGCTTAAGCAGATGCTGCAAACTACGGTGATCAGTGAATATATCACAATGCACTCCATATAAATAATGACGCCAAATCTTCAAGGCGTGGACAATAGCTGCTAGATCAAGAACGAGCACTGGATAATTCTTCTCGTGCACCTTCAACTGTCTGGACGCATAGGAAATCGCCCTACCATTCTGCATCAAAACCGCTCCAAGGCCAACTCTCGATGCATCACAATAAACTGTATAAGAACCTGAACCCGTAGCTGTAGTCAAAGCTGACTTGAGCTTCTAATAGCTCTCCTCACACTCCTCAGTGCACCTGAACTGAGCACCCTTCTGGGTCAGTCTGGTCATAGGTTTATCAATAGATGAAAATCCCTCTATGCAACGGCCATAGTACCTTGCCAAACCAAGGAGACTGTGAATCTCGTTATTTGATGACGGTCTAGGACAGCTCTGCAATGCCTCTACCTTATTTGGATCAACCTGAATACCCTCACTGGACACCACGTGCCCCAAGAATACTACTAAATCAAGCCAGAACTCACACTTCAAAAATTTTGCATACAATGTATTCTCCCTCAATGTCTGAAGCACAACTCTCAAATATTGTTCATGATCCTCCCGAGATCGAGAATATACAGGGATATCATCGATAAACACGATGCCAACAGAATCTAGATAAAGTCGGAGTGCACTGTGCATCAAGTGCATAAAGGCTGCTGGGGCATTGGTCAGCCCGAATGACATAACCATAAACTCATAATGACCATCTCTAGTCCTGGAAGTAGTCTTCGGAATGTCTGGCTCTCGAATCTTCAACTAATAATAGCCGGAACGCAAGTCAATCTTGGAAAATACCCTGGCACCCTGCAACTGATCAAACAAGTTATCTATACGTGACAAGGGATATCGGTTCTTCACCGTAAGTCTGTTCAACTACCGATAATCAATACACAAACGCATAGAACCATCCTTATTCTTTAAAAACAACACTAGTGCACCCCAAGGTGACACACTAGGCCGAATGAACACCTTATGTAAGAGTTCCTGAAGGTGCTCCTTTTATTCCTTTAGCTCTGCCGGTTCCATACGATAAGGTGGAACAAAAATAGGCTGAGTGCCTGGCACCAGGTCAATACCAAAATCAATATCCCTATAAAGTGGCATGCCTGGCAGGTCTACAGGAAACACGTCCGGAAAGTCACACAACAAAGGAACCGAATCAATAGTGGGAGTCTCACCACTGACATTCCTCAAAAAAGCCAGATACGATAAACACACTTTCTCAACCATACGCTGAGCCTTCAGGTAGGAAATCACCCTGCTAGGCACATAATCAGAAGAACCTCTCCACTCAAATCTCAGACATCCTGGCATAGCTAAGGTCACGGTCTTAGCGTGAGAATCAAGAACAACATGACACGGAGATAACCAATCCATGCCCAATATCACATCAAGATCGACCATGCTGAGTAACAGTAGGTCCACTCGGGTTCTAGACCCCCAATAGATACCACACACGACTGATACACACGGTCCACAACAACAGTATCGCCCACCGGAGTCGACACATGAACACATGTAACTAAAGACTCATGGGGCATATCCAGAAACTGGAAAAAAATGAAGAAACATAGGAATATGTAGAACCGGGGTCAAATAAGGCCAAAGCATCTGGGCGACAGACTGAGACAATACATGCGATCATTGCATTGGAGGCTATAGCATCTGGCCTGGCTGGAAATGAATACATACGGGCCTGACCTTCACTTGCTCGACCTCCCCCTCTAGGGCGGCCTCCAGCTGACTAACTACCACCCCTAGCTGCCTGGGTGGGTGGTGAAGTAACTGGAGCTGAATTCGAAGGTTGGCTCCTCAGCTAAGATGTACCACCAAGAAGATGAGGACAATGCCTCCTTATATGCCCGAACTCTCCATACTCATAACAACTCCCTGTAGCTGGAGACGGGGACTGAAAAGAACCCCTGGCACCAGAATGGCCACTAAGAGAACCATGCATAGAAGAACCCTTAACTAATGGTGCTCGAGCTGCACTTTGGGATGGAAGGCCACCGAATGAACAACGGCCTGGCTGAGAACTGCGGGGACCATGCTGCGGAGATGCACCACTGTGGGCTGGGCGGCCTGACCGAGGAGGCTTTAATGAACGGCCTCTACCATGCTGAAACTTCCCCATGGAAGGAGAACCGGTATAACCACCCAATCCATGAGGCCTCTTGTCCTCCCTCTCTACCCGCTCCTGACGGTGAACCGACTCAATATCTCAAGCAATAACAACAACCTTCTCGAAGGTAGCACCTCACACTCTCTCCCGAGTCATGAAAGGCGGAGCTGGTAAGCGAGGTCATCCATGAACCTCCTAATCCTCTCCCTATCAGTAGGGACAAACTCGGTGGCATGACGAGCCACCTCCAAAAATCGCATCTCATACTGCGTCACTGATAGCTCCCTCTAACGCAGCTGCTCAAAATGCCTGCATTGTTCCTCTCTCTGAGACTGGGGTACATATTTCTCCAAGAATATAGTGGAGAACTGCTTCCAGGTGAGGGGTGCTGAACCAACATGCCTACGCCTCTCAAAAGACTCCCACCAAGTGATAGCAGCACCAGAAAACTGAAAAGTAGAAAACGAGACCCCACTAGTCTCCAAAATCTCGCAGTACGCAATATCTTCTGACACTTATCGAGAAAACCCTGGGCATCCTCGCCCTCAACACCACTGAATGTCGGAGGCTGAAGTCTACTAAACCTCTCCAGCCTAGCTGCTAATCATCTGGCATAGCTGGAACCACGAAGTCCTGAACTGGAGCAACCGGCTGGGCTGGAACCGCCCCTAGTGTCTGATGGCCCTGAATAACCTGCTCAGGTGTCCGGGCAATTGGACTGACTGTCTCTCCCGCCTGAGAAGTAGCGGCAACTACCTGAGCAAGGGTGGTACACAATGTCAAGATATGAGCCAAGGTCTCCTGAAGACCTGGAATAACAATAGGCACTGCCAGTGCCTGAACCTGTCCTGCTGGAGTGTTTGCGGCGGAGATCTGCTCCTGAACAGTAGGGGGATCAACTGGTACTGCCCTAGCTGACGCACGGGCTGGCCTCTACCTGTGCCACGACCTCGACCGCGGCTTAGACCCCTCGCTGGTCTATGTAGTGGTTGATTGGCCTAATCGGTAGCGCGAGTCCTCACACTCTGTGAGAGAATGAAACAACAGAAGTTTAGATTTCCAGAATCAACCAAATGGCACCACAGAATTCAAGAAAAATTAGATTATTCCTAAGGGTTCTGCAGCCTCTCGAAGATAAGTACAGACGTCTCCGTACCGATCCTCAAGACTCTACTAAACCTGCTCATGATCGTTGAGTCCTATATAACCTAGGCTCTAATATCAACTTGTCATGACCCCAAATCCTAAGGTGGCCGTCATGACGCCTATCATGGAACTAGACTAGCCAACCATTTCAGATTATCAATATACTTCATAATTTCCCAAAATTAGCAGATTTAAAATAGCAAAATGAGATGGACAAATTATACACTTTCCCAAAACCTGGAGTCAACTGTCATGAGCATCTAGAACTGTAAATACAATGTACAACAAGGTGACTTGCTACAACAAAGCCTGGAGTACAAATGACAAAAAATATATGAACTGAGGAAAATAAAGGAGGTGAGCTGGGGACACTGAGCAGCTACCTCGATCCTCGAACGACTCCAATCTCATCCAAAAATCAGCTAGTGAGATGGTCCGGTACCTGGATCTGCACAGAGAGGTGCAGGGAGTAACATGAGTATGCCAACTCAGTAAGTAATCAAAGTAACTAAAAACTGAAGTGTAGGGACTAGCATTCAAATCATGTAAATCCATATAATGATTAACAGTGGAAATGAATAAATCAAGTCAAGAATCCATAATTCCGAATATTTCATAAAACTCTGGTTTCCATTTTAAAAAATCGTATAAAAACATTTATCATCAAAGGCTCAGTGTAAAGAAGAGTGAAAACAACATTTTCATAAAATATAATCCCCTCAGGCACAGTATAACTCACAGTAAAGCCCCTCGGGCAAGCCTCTCAGTCACTCGTGACTCTACTATTAGTATCTCATGCTCTCACTTAAACACTCGTACTCAGCAAGTACCATGAACACACACAACTGCTGCAGCGAGCAGCCCGATCCAACATATCTATATATATATATATATATATACTGTTGCGGGGTGCAGCCCGATCCTTATAACATATGTCCCAAACATGGCTCACATCCCATAAACAAGTATAAATTTCTAACATACAAGATATCATAAGGTTTCAAATCGAGTACGCGGCTTAATAGTCGCTACGAGACGGACCAGGTCATAATCCCTATCGGTGCACGCCCCCACGCTCATCACCTAGCGTGTGCGTCACCTCATTTACCGAAATAATATGAAATAACGGGGTGTCATACCCTCAAGTTTAGAGTAACATTCGTTACTTACCTCAAAACAGCCCAAAAGCTACTCCGCGATGCTCTTGCCCCTCGAACTGGCTCCCAAATGCTCCGAATCTAACCAAAATTAGATTAACATCATCAATATACGCTACCGAAAAAAAACCCAATCGAAAGATATAAATATTAACAAAATTCTCAAAATTCGGCCAAAATCGAGCCCCGGGCCCACATCTCGAAATTCTATAAAATTTACATGACTAGAATCCTCATCCTCCCACGATTCTACACATACCAAGAACAGCACATTCGTACCACAATTTCCCCCTCAAATCACCAAAAGAATCCTCAAATGTTTTCCTCCCATTTTTCCCAACTTTTCAACTGTAAATTCCTCAAATTTCAAGCCTAATCCGTAACAAAATAACATAGAAATGAGTTTTTAATCTGGGAAACTTACCTCCAATGAAGACTCTGGAATTCCTCCTTCAATTTTCTCCCAAACTAGCTCAACCCACATGCAAAAATGGAAGAAATGCCCAAACTTTTGCGGAGGAACTTATTTATACTTTTTGTCCAATTAATCCGCACCTGCGGACAATTTTCCGCACCTGCAAAAATCCACTAACAGTCCAATTCTCGCACCTGTGGTGCCTCACCCGCACCTGCGGCTTCACAGGTACGACCCATGTCTCGCACCTGCGGCTCCGCTTTCGCAGGTGCGGCCACACCAGCAAAATGACACCAACAGTAATTTTTGCTGCAATTCCTACGTCCAAACCTCCGTTAACCATGTGAAATCAATACTGAGCCCCTCGGGGCCACACCAAACATACCAACACATCCCATAACCTCATTCATACTTAGTCGAGCCTTCGAAGCACCAACAACAATGCGAAAACACCAAAATCACATCAAATTGAAGCCTATGAACTTTGAAACTTCTAAATTTTGCCAATGATGCCGAAACCAACCAAAACACATCCGATTGAACTGAAAAATTTGCACACATATCCAAAATGACATGACAAACCTTCTCCAACTATCGGAATTCCATTCTGACCCCCAAAGCCTATTTTCCACATCCGACCAAAAATCTCCAAAAACTAACTTTCGCCAATTCAAGCCTAATTCTACACCGGACATCAAAACTTCATTCTAAACACACTTTTAAGTCTCAAATCACCTAACGAAGCTATCAGAGCAATAAAATCCACATTCTGAATCCGAACCAACACAACATAAATAGGCTAAGCAAAATATGATAAAGCAGAAACTGGGGAAACAGGGATAATCTCACGGAACGACTGGTCGAGTCGTTACACGCACTCTTCTAATCAAGATCTCCCAACAAGTAGAGACAATTTTCAAATGCTTCGATAGATGTAGAATGATACACATCTTGGCTAACAAATCGACTCAAGATCAGGTATCATATCACCTCGATCCCAAATAACGGCTCGTCGACAGACAAACATCATCATTCTTGCATCATCTACAATGCATCTTAATATATTCTATATTGCAATATATGGATATGCGTATATTTCATTTGTTCTGTAGGAACAAACATCATAGTGTGTAACGTTTTTTCTAAACAGCTGACCAAACTACAATTGTGTTTGTTTATGATGTTGTCATTAGTGCGTAAATGTTATTTACAGTTCATGATAATGTGTCGTTAATTTTGTGATCATTTGCGATACTTCTGAATTTCCTCAATGTGTGTTGATTGAGTCTCTATGTGAACTTAATGATTTTCATTCTGATTTCAAATAGTCTACATGATTAAGTTTCCTTAAGATGCCTTAATGACTTCCAATGTTTGCCTAGAATTCTTATTTTCTTTCAATGATTCTATTGTGATCACTGTCTCCGCCACACTATTTTTCCTGCATTTTGTAGTTCTATAGTCGAGATTGTTGTTTGATAATTCTAACTAAAACAAACTTGAAAGATCATAACTTAATCCTTCGCCATTTAGTTGAGGTATGTGAAGTTTAAATGTTTAAATGATTTCCTTTTTTATGTAAGAGTTCTCCAACTCTAAAAGCAGCTTGTGAGTCATTGCTGTGAGAGTTTATGTATGTAGCTAACTGTTAGTTGCATCTCTAGGTTTCTATATATGAAACAATCTCATTAAGGTGAACCTTCATGAATGTCAGTAGCCCTTCTACATAAATCATTTTATGACCAAGTTATCTTTTTGTAAATAATAGGTTCTAGCTATGTTTGTCATAGTTGAATGATAACTGTTTTCAAGCTGAGCATAATTACCTCATATTTAGATGTAAATCTCATTGTAAATAGCTGAGTTAAACCTGTTTTGTAAAATACTTTCCTTGTCTTTAATCCCAGTTATGACAATGCTTACTAGGTCTCGTTATAGGTGGAACATACCCTATCTGTGTAAGATCATAACCTCATATGAAGTATCTATGTGTGCTTAATTAAAAATGTTGTATGTAACCCTATTTGCCTTCATGATCTTATTATTCTGTACTTTGTTTTGAAATTGCACCCACTTCTCTATTTCCCTGCTAATCTGAACTTAATCAAATTTGTAAAGCCTAAGAAAACTTCTTATTGTTACTGCTTGGACATAGTCTACATATTTCAACATAAGATTAGTGTTCTTATGAAGATGTGGTTCTTCCATCAGTTGCAAATGAAGTATGGTTGAGAACATGTGATCCCGTTAAGCACCTTTAGGAATTCCATATCTGAACCTATAAACTTGTAGTCATGCTAAGAGTCCTAATTAAGTTCTTGTATCTTTGATAACACCTGTAGAAATTATTGACTATAAATGTTTGTTTGAGTCCTTGTTCATGCTTTTAAATGTTCCAAGTAGTGTTGTTAATCCATACATTTTCTAGTGGCAAGACTTGAGCTAACCAATCTGTGGTTAGTCTACTATGATAGAGGTATCTGTATTTCTAGGTTGTTGCGTATTTGAACTGTATGCTCTTTATCTATCCTTAAAATGATCTCAAGTGTTTGGGATCCTTAGCATTAAAAGTATAGTGTTCCTACCTCTATGTGTGTTTGGAATCTGACCTCCAGACTTGTTTAGCATGTGTTTTATTCGTTTAGTGTTGGAAATGTAGTTATAAAATGAAACTGTTTCTATGTCCTTATGATTATTATATCAATAGAGAAGTATACTTTTGAGGTGGGTTGTATCGAGGTAGTTGGTTTACATTGAAATATCCTTATTGGCAGTTAAACCCATGGGTAAAAAGGAGTCGTTAGTGGTTAGGGGTATCTGGGAATAGAGTTTAACTCTAGGATGGACTGCTCTCCTCAGCACAATCATTATCCTGGGCCTTGAGACCCTTGGGAACTTTGAAGTGCCGGGGGATTCAAAGGGGACATCGATATTGAGTGGAACTCTCTCATATCCCTTAATCCATTTACACTTGTTATTCTCTTTGGGTTTAGCGTTTAATGACAACGAAAGATTTTCAATGTAAATTATTTACCATATATAACCACCACATTATTATAAGTTCTCATAGTATTTGAGTATTCATAGCTTGTTATATATTTTGCTCCAATCATTTACTTATGTGTTTTCATGCGTTGTTGAACATGAAGAATATGTATCTAATGACCCTCTTTTTCTTTTTCTTTTTCTTTTTGGAACATGTACATTTTTTGGGCCTGCTGAGCTCTTGAAGAACATAGGCCCAAGTCCAATATCGTTGTGTTTCTGGGAATTCGTTGTTAGTTGTCGCCATCCCTATTACAGTTGGGATTGCCTCTTTGAGGCTCAAATAGCATTGTACAATCCTCTTCCTCCAAACTCCTCTATTATTTACTGCGTCGTTACCTTAGTTTTACTACCTTGTCGCATTTTTCTGCATCCTTGTTGTTATTTTATCTCACATGTATATATCAATTATATATTAGGTTGAATGTTTTACATTATTTCTTAAGTCATATAAAACTTAGGCAAGCCTCCAATAACATATGATTATCAAAAGTTTTAGTTAGTAACAAATCCCTCATTCATTAATTAAGTCATTCTACAATATTTTCGCTAACTTGTCTTAAAGATTTTGAAGCCCAAAGCTTAGCAATGGACGAAAACTCCTCTTTCAAAAAGAAAAACCAAAACTGAATCGCAAGTTTGATCTTTGATGACGTCCAAATCCACTACTAAAAAGTAAATGGACACGGTTTCATGCAATATAATTTACGCAACAATGGGTCGGGGTCGAATCCCACAAAGAATAATATGTACGCGATTGGGCGTGTAAGAGAATTATCACATATTATGCTAAGCCAAACACTTAGAAATAGTTTGAGAAAATATTTATAACTAATTGAGAAATGTAAACTAGCCTAGAAAGCAAATAAAATGATCAATGGCTACAAGAATGGATGCATTGGGAATTACACTCAAGTAACGATCCAATATATTTCACGATTTTAAAAATATGAGTGAGTTTATGTTAATTAGACTCGGGTAATAATTCTATATTAGCTTCTTCCAAAGACTAACAAGACTTCCTAATTGGGTTATCCCTAAAACAACTAAGAGGTTAAGTACACCTGAATATGGCTACAAGTAGTTAAATCCTATTCATAGGTAGAGTCTATAAAATAAGGGTTAAAGTCTCAAGTCCTTATTAATTAATCGTTCCCGACCCCAAATTATCTTTTCCAAAATCAATTCGAAGTCAATGGGCGAGTCCTATGGTTAGCTAATCCCTTTGGAAACATTAAAGAACAAGAATAATTAAATTATCAATAACTCACTTCATAATAAATAAAAATTGTTCAATACACAAGCACAACCAGATATTTAATCCACACTTTAAATATGAATATTCTCATAAACAAGATTCAAGTGTTGTAAAAAATACTACGCATTTAAATATTCAATACAAAGCAAGGAAATGATGCAATGAGCATAAATGAGTAAGAAATTCTCAACCAAAATCTTCAAATCTTCAAGACCCGAGTGTATGTGAAAGAACCCTAGCTCCAAAACTTGTCTTCTCTAGTCTAAAGACTGAAAAATAAGCCAAAGATATGCCAAAGATCTTCTAGGTCGTGTATTAAATGGCTTGGGGTCAAAAACGTGAAATTCCAGAACTTCCTAGTTTTTCCGCCCAATTTTTCTTCGCCTTCGTGATTACACCTTCACGTTCGCGAAGACTTCTTTCCTCCAGTTTCGTGTCCGCGAAGGCTTGTTTCCTTCAGCATCGCGTTCGCGATTACACCTTCATGTTCCTGAAGGTTTGCTTCCTCCAGTATCGCGTTTGTGTGTATCTCTTCGCGTTCACGAAGGTTTGTGTCCTGATGTTCCGCGTTCGCATCTAACCCTTCGCGTCCGCGAACGGTAACTCACTGGGCAGTATTTTTGTTTCCATTTTAGCTCCTTTTGACTCGTTTTCACATGGTTTCTTCACCATCACTTCTAAATCATATAAAACTTGTAATATAGAAGTAAATGACATTAAACACACGATTTATGAATCAAACATAGAAAAAATGTAGGATTAAAGACGAGATAAGTTGGTAAAATACCCACTTATCAAACCCCCGAACATAAACTATTGCTTGTCCTCAAGCAATTCAAAAAATAAGAACGTCCTTCAATAAAATAATCAATTAAGCTCGATGACATACCAAACATCATTTCAAGTTAAAAAGGTTCACATTAAACACAATCTAGTGACTTTGGTTGGTACCAATAATTAATCAAAAGCATATGAATCGCCAACAACTTGTCACAAATTTCATTTCAATTCAAGTTCTCAAACACCACATTAATAAAAGTAGGAACCAAGTGATGACACTAAAGATTCAAAATTTGCCTCACTATCACAAACAATTTTCTTTTTTTCATTCCTCCCAATTGGAGAATGGATTAAGTTCGCAACTAAAAATTTCATTTGCCCTCACACTTAAGAGAGAATCCCGACTTATAAATTGAAATTTAAAAATAAATGAAATAACAAATGGAAAGAGTTAATTCCCTCTCACACACAAAGATATCCAAATGCACAAAAGTAGTGCCATAGGCTTGCCCTTCATGTATTTCTCCACTTATGTAGACACCTTTGGTTAAAAATCAAGTAGTTCTTAAAGGGTTGTAATGTATGTTTTTGGCTAAGGTAGGGCACAATTTGGATAAGAGTCACTCAAAACCTCCCTAAGCACTAGAATTTACCTCAATTAAACCACACTTCCTTAAAAAAAAATTCCTTCCTTTCATCACTTTTCATTCCACACCTAACCTTCCCTTTATTCACAACTCCTTATTTTTCCTTCCTTTTTCTTCTTTCTTAATTTTTTTAAGAAAGGTTCCACTCTTTTTTTTTTATTAATACCTTTTACCTTTTAAGCACCTTCCAAATCAAAACTTTCCCAACCTTCACCCCCAAACTTAGGCTTTTAACCTATGTTTACACTTTTAAAGTACATAGGGAGGTAGGGTGCCAAAGATAGATCAGTAAAGAACGAAGGGTTAAAGTTTGTAACATGGTTTCCAAAGAAAAAGTTTAAAGGCTCAAAAGGGGTTGACTAGGGAAAAATATGCAAGGGTAGCAAATTTAAGGCACAATAACCGTCCAAGGAAGGCCTAACATCATTTTTCAAACCAAGTTAGTCTAGGATTTCGCCTTGAAGCACATTACGGGCAACTTCTAGACTACAAATAATTCAAGAGAACTTACAATAAAGTTCACCACACATGGCACATGCAAATTAGAGTGACATATAAATCCAAAATCCAATTAAAACCAATGAACCCAAAGGAAATTATATATAGCCTAAAAGACTATTTAGTGAATCGAAGAGCAAAAAATAGAACCTAAAAGTCACAACTAGGATTATCACTTCAATCATTTTTCATTTTAAAGATCAAAACTTCATATGCCAATATTTAAATAATGTTGGTACCAAACAACCCACACGTTGGTTTATGGATAAAAGGTCACACCCAATAACCAATTTATTCACTACTAGATACTATAATAACTAACAAAATTGTTTACCTAAAGTAAAAAAATTAAACAAGACAAATCTTTTATGAAAGTTGTCATGCCATCCATAATAGGGAAAAGGCACCCGATTCGACACAAATTATTTCCTTGGAAAAGAACTGCCACATAAAGAAAAACCAAGAATTTGAATTAACACTACTACAAGTATATAAAGTAGCAAAATGAGAAATAATAATAATAATCATAAAAACTATTGCTAACATGCTAGAATTAAACTTCAAATTATCACTAATAAACTATAATGTCAATCAATCTACACAAGTTGTAACAAAAAAATAATTATGCTCATATCATGCTCAAACTACATCATCACATGTAAATGAGTCACCCCCAGCGAAAAGTGTTGCATTGTCCTCAATGAAACAAAACAAGATAAAATGAAGGAGGTACTCCCTGAAACTGCATTACTCGGAGCTGGAGATGGAGGGAAATTTGAGCTCCTCCTCGTCGTCATCATCATCAAAGTCATTTGAACTGCAAAATGACCTCAGCTTATCCATCATCTGGTTTAGGAATTTGCAATTTTTCTTTTCGTGCTCCCTGAACTTTCTCTGCCGCTTCTCAATCTTCCTTTGCCGGTGGCCCATATTTCCCGACATGTTGTTCATGGACTCCATCTTGCCCGTTATTGCTTTTTTCTCTTTGACCACGTCATCCAAGGATAGTGGGGCAGCATTCCCAGTAGATATGCTAGCCTTAGGTGGGCCAGTAGGAAGGCCATCTATAAGCTGCCTAATGTATGCATCTACTCCATGTATCTGACTAGATAGGTGACACATAGTATGAGGGTCATACTCAGGGAGCGCGACCAGAGCTCAACCGAGTGAATCCGGTCGAGCAATCCTATTAGAAGATTTCTACCGGACTCGCTTGTGGTTCAACAAGACACGGTATCACTAGTTAAGTAGTGAAAGGGTTATATTTATAGAACATTACAAGTTTGCCTTGCTCTGTTTTCATTACATCATAGTTAAGTTCCCGAAATACATACAAATTTACAAATGGGAGTTTTAAAAGAAATACAACATAATTAGATGACTCGTTCCAACACCCATACACCACCCACGTAAATGTCTACGGAGCATCTACGTATACAAAAGACAGTTATGACAATACCGGCTACAAGGCCCCGGCTATACCTCAAAACATGTAAGCATACAAATAAAAGATGTACTACATGACCTCTGGAAGAAAGGGGGCTCACCAAGATCACTGAGTAGAGGAGGCGCCGCTAGATACGATCTGCACTATCTGTTATGGAACCACCTAAATCCATTCAATGATGTAGCGCCCCCGGCAAAAGGGATGTTACTACTTTCGAATAGTACTAGTATGTATAACCAAACACCAATCTTAATAGAATGAACAATGAAATAAAGAGAAAGCAGTCATGATAAACAATAAGAGCTTCAAACAATTATGAAAACATCAAGTAAGGATCACATAGTTTTCGGTTCAGTTTACCATCTTATTAGGTTGATAATTTTAGTGCCATGTGGCACAATACTCAACACCATCGTGTTTTTACACGCAGTTCGATCCCGACCCGACCGGCTAGGTTGTCTTGTTTGAGACATCCACCTTGTCCACAATTCCAATCATCAATCATCATCATTTCAATAACAATTACCACCATGTGTGCGGCATGGTGTCCTATCACGACCCGATCTGCTAGGTCATCTCCGTCGAGACATCATCCATACGATCAATCAACTCACTTTACATTTCCTTTCCATCTTTTGATACATTGGCATGAGGGGATTTATTTATTAAATCGTTCTCAGCCCTTGGCCGTACTTTACATATTCAAGTTTTCCCCTTTTTCATATTTAACATCATTAACACATCAATAAGATCTATCATGTAAAGCATGTGCACACATAAGGAAGAAATCATTTCATACAATTTGGCATGGCAACAATCATTCGATTCTTAACATGAATCCTCAGCCTTTCTCAACACAAATTCCCCACCCCAAACACATTCTCAAATAGCATGATGACATGATAAACATTTAGAACAACTATCGAACATGAATCTTTTAACACAACATGTTAAGGCAACCAATTCTAGCATGATCATGTTAGGGACTTACACCAAATACTCGAACACTAGGGATTTAATTCTAAAAGGAAGGGAGTTTAGCCATACATACCTTAATTGAGCTTTCCTTAATTCCTATAACAAGTTTAGGAACCCTTAGCACCTTCAATCTATTTAACAATGAAGCACAATTGAACCCATAATTAAGAAAACGATCATAGTCCTAGCCCACTTGAGCATTCTATTAATCACTATGTGTTTATTAAGGTTCCATGGCCCCTTTTTGTGAAACATTACACCTACCCATTCCCCATTATTTTCTATCTTTGTTTTACCACTCCCCCATATACCTTAGGATCAGATGCATGCAAGGTAACCACCCTTATCCCCATGAATTACCTCATTAATGGCCCATTATAGATACATTTTGGAATTAAGAGCTTGGGTTATAGAGCATACCTCTTGGGAAGGAGACCTAAGTTCCTCTCTTGCTAATCTTCAAGGTGCTTAAGTAATAATTGAAGAACAATTGTTGAAGACCACTTCCTCTCTCTAGGATTCTTTCCCACTCGAAACTATCAGAAAATATGCTAAAAATGGCCTAATGTGGGTGTTTTAATGGAATGCGGATCGGGTTTTAAAATAAGAAAATGAGTGCCCCGACATAGGTCTGCGGTCACATAATGGTTATGCAGCCCGCAAAGTGACCGCAAAAATAGCCCTCAGGGGCTTGAATATCGTCCCAGGTATGCGACCAGTATGCGGTTCGCATAACTGTTCTGCGGTTGTATAATGCACCGGGAAAGTTCCCTTCGCAAAATTCCAAGATGATTATGCGATCAATATGCGGTCCGCAAAGTGATTATGCAATCGCATAATTGGCCGCATAACTGACCTCAAAATTGGCCAACTTTTCTGCCCCCTCTGCGGCAAATATGTGGTCCACAAAAACACATTCTTCTGCAAACATTTCCTTAATGTCCGCAAAGTAGTGTTCAATCCAAAAAGTCCGAACCACGGCGAGCTACGATAGCCGCGAAGAATTTCTACTATTAGGACACATGAATCTAACTTGGCACTACAAAACTCTGGGTTTTTAGTTAAAAATTTTACGGGGCCATACATCCTACCCCACTTAAGATAATTCATCCTTGAATAAGGATCAAGGTTCACCAATAACACCTTATACAACTCCAGTACCATTAGCCCCAAAATTTTTCTTACTTCCCAAATTTTCCAAAAGTTTTGCCAGAGTTTCCTTTGTAGCTAGGCCTATCTACCTGCCAAAGATCCCCCAGAAACACATCTTAACAACATATATATGATCAAATAACTCAACAGAACACAATACAACACGAATTGTAATCTCATGAGAGACAAGTAACTAGAAAGGAAAGTCTTTACATTAGCTGGACAAGTAGTACAAAACTTTAGGGGAAACATCTTCATAGAACTATTACATGGATATTCAAACAAATGAGGGTACTTCATTTTCATTTCACCCTCGGCTTCCCAAGTAGCTTCTTCAACTTGATGGTTTTGCCATAATACATTCACAGAGGAAATTTCTTTATTTCTCAACTTTTGGACTTGCCTATCAAGACTGGCAACTGGAATCTCTTCATATGATAGTTCTTCATTAACCTCGATGGTCTCAACTGGCACAATAGCGGACGGATCTCCAACTACCTTTTTCAACATGGACACATGAAATACCGGGTGCACTAATGACATCTCAGGTGGTAGCTCCAGCTTGTACGCTACCTGACCAACCCTTTGGATGATTCTACACGACCCGACATACCTTGGACTCAATTTCCCTTTCTTTCCAAACCGCATGATCCCCTTCATGGGGCAGACCTTCAAGAACACCCAATCATCTTCCTTGAACTCTAAGTCTCTACGACGAACATCCGAATAGGACTTCTAACGACTCAGGGTAGTTTTCAACCGCTCTTTTATGAGCGTAACATTCTCCATAGCCCGATGCACCAGGTCTGGCCCTGTTAGTTCAGCTTCTCCAACCTCGAACCACCCAATCAGCGATCTACATCTCCTACCATACAAGGCCTCAAATGGCGCCATCTGAATACTGGCATGGGAGCTGTTGTTATATGTAAACTCTATCAGTGGAAAATGATCATCCCAGCTACCCTTGAGGTCAAGCACACAAGAAAGCAACATGTCTTCAAGAGTCTGAGTAGTCCGTTCTGCTTACCCATCGGTCTATGGATGGAAAGTCGTGCTAATATTTACTTGCATAACCAAACCTTGCTGAAATTTCCTCCAGAAATTAGCTTTGATTTGGGCCCCTCGATCAGAAATGATGGAAACTGGAGTTCCATGAAGCCTGACTATTTCCTTAATATATAATTGAGCATACTATTCCGCAGTGTCAGTGGATTTGACTGGTAAGAAGTGTGATGATTTCGTGAGTCGGTCCATGATAACCCAAATCGAGTCGAACTTACCCAGGGTGCGTGGTAATCCTACCACAAAATCCATATTGGTCATTTTCCATTTCCACATTGGAACTTCTATATATTGTGCCAACCCGCCAGACCTTTGATGCTCGGCCTTCACTTGCTGATAGTTTGAACATTTTGCCACAAAGTCTGCCACACCCCTCTTCATGTCAGTCCACCAGTAAACTTCCTTGAGATCATGATACATTTTCATAGAAACTGGGTGCACGAAATATCTAGAAGTATGAGCTTCTGCCATGATTCTTTCCCGAAGACCGTCCTCATCTGGAACACATAGTCGCCCTTGGTATCGTAATGTACCATTATCCATGCCAAGAGAAAAATCCGTAGTTTTATGTGTATGAATCCCCTTCTTCAGCTGCACCATTACTGGATCATTGTATTGATTCTCCTTGACTTCCGCCACAAGCGATGATTGCGCTCTATTTCGTACAATCACTCCCCCTTCATTAGATTCCGCACGACGAACTCCCAAACTAGCCAACTGGTGGACCTCCCGAGCTAACGGCCTTTGACATGCCTTCAAGTGAGCCAGAATACCCATTGATTTCTGACTAAGAGCATCCGCCACCACATTACCTTTCCCCGGATGATACAAAACGTCGATGTCATAATCCTTGAGCAACTCAAGACACCTTCTCTGCCTCAAGTTCAATTCTTTCTGTTTGAAAATATATTGAAGGCTCTTATGGTCTGTGAATACATCTACATAGACCCCAACAAATAATGGTGCCAAATCTTTAATGCAAAAACCACTGTCGCAAGTTCTAAGTCATGCATTGGATAGTTCTTTTCATGATTCTTAAGTTGTCTTGAAGCATCACAATATACCACAAACCCCTATGTACCCTCTAGCAGGGTCAATACCGGCGCCGTAGTCAATCTTGATTTTAATTCCTGGAAGCTCCTTTCACAAGCATCGGACCACTGGAATTTAACCTCTTTCTGCGTCATTTTAGTCAATGGAGAGGCAAGATTAGAAAATCCCTTCACAAACTTCCTATAATACCCGGCCGAGCCCAAGAAACTGTGAATCTCTATTGGAGTGGTAGGTCTAGGACAATCCTTTACCACTACGATCTTTTGAGGATCAACAATTGATGTTCTATACGTCAATATCACACAAGAGGGGGATGATTTGTGTGGTGTCCAATTTTTGAGTGTTGTCTCTATAGAAGAACCTGGTACTTCTTGGTGTTCAATCTTCTACAGTTTGCGGAAAAGTAATTGTAGAATTTAAAGAACATAACAATTTTTACATGGAAAAAGACCAGGCTCAAAGTTGAAAAAAACCACGACCTACTTCCTAGTGGGGTTTTCTCAAACTCTTCACTATATCAACGAGCCAAACAGTATTTAGAAAATAAACTCTTTTGTAAACCAAAGGACTAACTCTAATCCCTTTGTGAAAAACTAGCCTCTAGCTATTTGCGACAAACTTCAAGTTAACTATAACTTGAACACTCAGTACCTATTACAATTGCTTCTAGATAAAGCTGAAAAGGTACAATTTGTAATCACCTACTACAAATAAACTAGACTAAAATACAATAGATGGAACTGGTTCTTCTAGCTGGTTGAAGTAGCTTTTGTGTCACATAAGAATTGTGCTTGCCAAATTGCTTTGGTAATTTTTCTTTCAGTTCATGTTTCACTTATGTGTTTGTGCATTGTTTTCTCAGCAGGAATGCTTCAACATTTAATAGAGTCAGTAGTTGAGACGTTGTTGTTCTGTTCTAATACAACTCTTCCTTGGTGGAAGAGTTTGAGTTTATCTCATCTTCCTTGATATCGATTCAGTCCTACCTGAAATCAAACTCCATCTTATTATTAGTTTGCAACCATTTCGCTTAGGATATAACCTCATAGTTCTAGATAACCTCTTAGTTCACAGATAATGTTTATCTCTTGTGCATGGACACTTCTCGTGCCAATGGGTTTGTTTGACTATGTTTGCGCTGATGGACCTGGTTCAACTGGGTTGGCATTTGTCAATCTTCAAAACCATGCAGTGACTTGATTCAACAAATTCCCCCTTTTTGATGATGACAAACTCTGTGCTTAACCCTATACATTCAATCCAACATAGTTACTTTTTATAGATTTAAGCATACATCATAGAGAGACTAAGTTCATTAGGTTATAAATATCACAAAAAGAATTGAAATTATGAAAGCACATATCTTCCCCATTTTGGCATCATCGAAAAGTTGCAAAATGATGAACTTACCAGAAGTTTTAACAATTACTCATGGACATTGAGGCAACGGCATATGCAAATCATGAATTAATCATCAAAGGAAACCAATCAAATGTAAGCTATTTAAGAAGCTAAGACAAAATCAATAACAAAACAACAAAATTCATTGATTAGACAGCATATCAGGCACCATACAGAAAAACAATTAGGAACAGCCGCAACCATGAGCAAAACAGAAAACAAAAAGCACAATCCTAAACTGGGTCATAGAGGGGGGTTTTGGAGGCACTAGACTCCTAAGGCTGGGAAGGGGCTAAGGAGTTTGTGGTCTTGGCTTGAAGAAGAGAGAGCATTTGATGAAGAACAGTCTCATTCTTCTACTTTTCTTTGGGTAATTCAGTTTTGAGAGCATCCCGCTCAGGTTCAACCTCAATAAGGCGAGATTTCAAATGAAGGATCTCCGCATCCTTGATCTCACTGTCCTGCACAAACATCCTGACCTTGCTATTAACAGGTAGTTTCCTAGATGAACCAGGTTCATCCTCAGGAATATTAACAGTGTAGTCATAGGTCAGCAGCGTATTCTTCCCAAAGTAGTCCTTAGCAGTAGCCATTTCAGCATTCTTCACTGGAACCTTGAAGTGAGCAAGCACAGCAGTCAGGATAAACCCATAAGGTATATCATGTGCCTTGGCTCCATTCACAACCCTGTCCAAGAGCTGGATGATGAAGGCATGACAATTGATCTGTTTACCCCTGTACAAACACTCCATGAGCGTGAGATCCATGTAGCTGGCAATGTGTCTTTGCTCTTACCTAGGCAGCAGAAATTTTATCAGAAACTCGAAGAACAGTTTGTGCTGCGGCCTCATCTCACTCTTAAGCACTACCCTGGGCTCCAGTTCTTACTCATTATCACAGAAGGACCTTGTGATTTGAAGAGCTGAGGGAAAATCATCCAGATTAGGCCACCTTTCTCTTGTGTAATCATCATAACCCTCAGAAGGGATATGCAGTATCTTCCCCAACTCCTTTGCATCAAACGAAATCTCAACCCCTTGAACCTTGGAGGATAATCTGCCATCTTTGACAACTACGTTGGCCATAAATTACTCATTCCTAGCCAGTCTTCCCTCAAGGTGAAGAACCATGTCCTTCCACCCTTGCACATCCAAGGTATCTAACAGGAAAATCATCCCTGACTCCTCAAGGTCTCTAAACAGCTTCCCCTTCAAGATAGTATGCTTACCAAACATTGTGAGTTTGTCATTCTCCTAACCAGACACTTGCTCTTCTTCTCCACTCCATTCATCATCATCAACAATCTTTACTTTCTTTGACGCAGACCTGGTCCTCTTTGCAACTGTTAAGGGTGTGGCAGACACAGATGCTGACTTCTCGAAAAAAACCTTAACTTTCTTTGGTTTTGGTGTCTCAACCTCAACTGGTGCTAGTTGCTCCTTCTGATGGACCAGGTCTATCTCATCGTCATCATCATGAACTACCTCAACAGGCTCTCCAACTTTTGCCTTTCCCTTGGCAGACTTCTTCTTCTTGCTCTTTCTCAAAGCTTGTTTCAATTCTTCTTCTCCTTGCCTAAATGTGCTTATGGTAACAGGACTCTGTGGGGCAGGAGCATCAACAGATGATGAAGCTTTCCTCTTCTTGGTTGGAACCAGTGTACTAGCTTTCTTGGATTTTGGATTTCTCTTCTTTTTGGGATTGTAGGACTCACCCAAATTTTTCATCAACTCAGCCAACCGTTCCTTAATAGATGAACCAGGTTCATCTACTGCTTGTTGTAGACTTTCCAGACTTGCTGCTGCTTCCCCAAAATTGCTTCCCCAAAATTGCTTCCCCATGAAACTTTGATTTCTTCCTCAACAATCACAGGAGCGGGGCCACCAATAGCCAGAGTGGCACCTTCCTTCCTATATCCCTTTTCTGAACTGCCTTCTCCCTCTCTCTCAATGTTTATGTTTTTCCTAATTTTTCTTCGCCTATCCGGCACCTCTACATCCATTATCGGTCCAATCAAGATAAACATGTTTTTAGCCATTTCAGTTGCAGACTCAACTTCAAAATTTCCCTTTTCAGTGTCAGATAAACCCGGTGCTTCATCCTCATTTGAAGATTTTAAAGACTCGCTGGAAGATTTAGAGTCTTGGACCTTGCTGGCTTGAAATATCTCATTCAATTTTCTGGCATGAAAAGCAGAGGCAACTGTTTTCCTGGCCAACATCTTTACTCTATGTTTTCTGGGGACTGGAGTGCGGCTAGGTGTAACGGCTGGGACTTATTTGGGTGAAGGAGTGGGTTCAGGGATAGATTCAGGAATTGGAGGATTTTGGGGGGTTGAAGACCTGGTTGGAGAATGTGAGCTGTGTGTTGATGGAGAATTTGAACCAGTGTTATGAAGACAGACCTCATAATCAGGGGTGGTTGATGAAGATGAAGCAGGGGGTAGTGTATAAGACACTGTTATGAAGATTTTGGGAAAGAAGAATGTTGATCGCTTTGGTATGAGATGAATGATGAACTTGGTTTGACGGATATTATTTTGAAGAGGGGAGGCAATGATGGCCTTTTAAAGATGTGGTTATTAATTTTGCAACAGGTATAATTCTTGGTCAAGTAGGAGTTTAATCGCTGCAGGATTGTCAGTGATTAGACGATTATAACTCCCTAAATCTAGGGTAATTAAGGTTCGATGGGACTCTTTGAAACTGGTTCATTTTGGGATAAGTACTGAGAATTTGAAATGAACCAAATAGATAGAGTCCTTCTCATGTGTGACTATAATTATTTCAATAAGTGTATGGTGATGAGCACGTACCTTGTCAGTCAGATGAACCAGCAACAATGAACCAGGTTCGTCATGTTATAGTCTTTAATTTGCCTCAATTTACAAAGATAGAAAAACATCATAAGTAGCCAGAGAATCATATTAATACATGGCAAAAGAGTATGGCAGTAAGGTCATGAAACTGAGCAATGATTTGTCTGGTTAGCTACCTATTTTAGTGTTTCTATCCAAAAATAATTCTTTTTTTTTTTTGAATTAGGTGATCTTAATCATCCCTAATTCTACCATGTTTCTCTCAAAATGTTCCCTACTTAGTGCCTTAGTGAAGATATCAACAATTTGTTTGTCAGTAACACATAATTCAATTGAGATCATTCATTTTTCATAGTTATCTCTTAGGAAATGGTATATGACATCCATGTACTTGGTTCTCGTATGATGGACCAGGTTCTTCGTCATGATAATTGCACTAGCGTTGTCACAGAAAATAGGAAGCATCCAACCTCTAAACCAAAATCCATGAGTTGTTGCTTAATCCATAGCAACTGAGCACAACATGAGGCTGCAGCCACATATTCAACCTCAGCAGTAGACAAGGCTACTGAGTTTTATATCTTGGTGGCCCAAGACACAAGGCAAGAGCCCAAAAAGTGATCCATGACTGAGGTACTTTTCCTGTCAACCAGGAAACCTGCATAATCTGCATCAGCATATCCTACAAGGTCGAAATTACTACCTTTAGGATACCAAAGATATAAATCAGTAGTGCCCTTCAGATATCTCAGAATTCTCTTCACTTCAGTTAGATGGGACTCATTTGGATTTGCCTGAAACCTAGCACACAGTCCTACACAGAACACAATATCAGGTCTGCTCGTAGTGAGATATAATAAAGACCCAATCATCCCTCTGTATAGATTTTGATCAAAAGACGAACCAGGTTCATCCATATCTAATTTTGTAGCTTTGGCTATGGGGGTGTCAATTTCTTTTGAGTCTTCAATTTTAAATCTTTTGAGTAATTCTTTCACATATTTCTGTTGATGGATCATTGATCCATTTGAGTTTTGCTTGATTTGCAAGACTTAATAGAAGTTTGGCTCACCCATCATACTCATCTCAAACTCACTCCCCATAAATTTAGCAAATTCCTTAGTCAATTTGTCAGAGGTTGCCCCAAATATGATATCATCCACATATATTTGCACAACTATGAGATCCTTACCTTTTTCCTTTAAGAATAAGGTACTGTCAATTTTGCCTCGTTTGTATCCATGTTCTAGTAGGAATTTCGATAGCGGCTCATACCATTCCCTTGGTGCTTGTTTGAGTCCATACAAAGCCTTGTCAAGTTTGTATACATGGTCAGGTGTCTCCTTGCTTTCAAAACCTGGAGGGTGTTTGACAAATACTTCTTCCTTTATATAGCCATTGAGGAAAGCACTATTTACCTCCATCTGATGGAGAGTGAATTCCATGTATGCAGCAAATACTATAAGAAGTCTGATGGCCTCCAGTCTTGCCACAAGATCAAAGGTCTCATCAAAGTCAATTCCCTCTTCTTGACTATATCCTTGGACAACCAGTTTGTCCTTGTTTCTTGTAATTGTTCCATCCTCATCGAGTTTGTTCCTGAAGACCCATTTTGTGCCAATCACTGATATGTCTAGTGGTCTGGGTACCAAGTGTCATACTTGACTTCTTTCAAATTGATTCAGCTCTTCTTGCATGGAATTTACCCAGTCAGCATCCTGTAAAGCTTCAGCAATTTTCTTTGGTTCGATTAAGGATAAAAAGGCAACAAACGCACACAGATTTTTCAAGGATGATCTTGTTTTGATTCCAGATGTCAAATCTATTATGATGTTCTCAAGAGGATGAGAGTTTTGATATTTGTGTTGTTTGAGCATCAATTGTTGCGGAGCAGGATCAGGGCCAAGGTCCAGAGTGATTTTCTATTGAGTTCCCCCTGTCATGTTGCTTGGGGTAGATGGACCTGGTCCATCATCTGTTCCATCTTCCATGATTGCTTCAATGTTAGTTTCAAAAAAATAACATGAACACTCTCCTCTGCACACATAATTCTTGTGTTATATACTTTATAAGCTTTTCTATATGATGAATATCCCAAGAATACTCCCTCATCACTTCTGGGATCAAATTTACCTTAGGAATCCTTGCCATTGTTGTGCACAAAGCACTTGCATCCAAAAGCCCTAAGGTGGGATATGTTGGGCTTTCTCCCTTTAAGTAATTCATAATGAGTTTTCTCTAACAGTGGTCTGATCATGCATCTATTTATTATGTAGCATGCAGTGTTTATTGCTTTTGCCCAGAACCTATGGTGTAGTTTGCTAGAAAGAAGCATGGTTCTAGCCATATCTTTAAGAGTTCTGATCTTTCTTTCAACAACCCCATTTTGCTGTGAGGTTCTAGGGGCAGAAACGTTATGATTTATACCATGTTCATCACAGAATTCAGCAAACATTACATTCTCAAATTCAGTACCATGATCAGATCTTATTGATGCTAGTTGTTTTCCTAATTGTTTTTGAGTTTTTTTTAAGAAATGAAGTGAACATGTCAAATGCTTCATCTTTAGATGTCAGAAATAAGGTCCAAGTGAACCTTGAGTAATCATCAATTAGCACCATTACATATTTCGTACGACTCTACTCAGAGTTCTCAAAGGACCAGATAAGTCCATATGAGCCAGTTTAAACGTCCTGGTGGTACTGATCATTTTATTGCTTTTGAAAGAGGATCTTACCTACTTCTCCCTTGCACATGCCTCACAAAATTTGTCTTCCTTGAACTTAATGATAGGAAGCCCTACCACTAAGTCCTTAGAGACTAATTTGTTGAGCTGATTTAGACTTGCGTGACCAGGTCTTTTGTGCCAAAGGAGGGGATCATTGTCCAACACACATAAGCAAGTGATTTCATTTTCTGATAGTGTGGACAAGTCTATGACATAGATGTTATTCATTCTCTTTCCATGCAAAACAATCTTGTCAGTAAGTAGGTTAATCACAAAACATTTTGTGGAAGTGAAAGCAACTAGGATACCTCTGTCACACAATTGTGACACACTAATTAGGCTATATTTCAATCCATCTATCAAGTACACATGTTCAATGGAACGTGTGTCATCCTTACGTACCTTACCAACCCCGATAATTTAACCTTTCTTTCCATTTTCAAATGAGACATTTCATTCTTTGAGGTTTTCAAGTAAAAGGAATTGTTCCGTATTCCCTGTCATATGTTTTGAGAAACCACTATCCAAGTACCAAATTTGGCTACTTCCTCTCACTTGAACCTACAAAAAAAAAATCAGGGGTTAGTCTTAAGAACACAAACTAGTTTGGGTCCTTTTCTTTGAAAGGAAGGATGAATTAAGCTTTTTCTGGCCCAATTTGGTAACCAATTTTTTCTTTTAACAAAGCTCTTATTTCTTCGACTGGCCTGCTCTTTTGCAATACACTTAATTATGTGATGACCAGTCTTACCACAGTGGGTACAAATTTTATTCTCAGGGAGAGTGAGATACTTGCTTTTGGGATCCCACTTGGGAAATTGACTTCCATAGCCAATTCCTTTCCGGTTGCTACTATGATTTTCTTGAAGCCATGTCAAGGCATCAGAGGATTTATTCCATTTACAAGTTCGGTCTAATTCATGTTTGACTTTACCAAGTTCTTCTTTAAGTGTCCTTATCTAATCATCCTTAGTATACATCTTATCTTTTAGTTTTTCCACATTTTCTTCTAACATGATATAATAATGATCAACAATCTTTTTACTAGTTCCTAGATTTAATTTTAAATTTTAAGATTTTAGCTCTAGAATCTTAATTTCGAGAGGATGAACCTGGTTCATGAAGACAGTGTTTTTCTTTTCAGATTCACTTACTCTGATTTCCAGGTTCATGCATTTTTATTTTAGCATTGCACACTCTTTAGAGAGTTGTTCTTTCTCTTTGGTTGTTTCTTCGAAATCATCTGTGAAATCAAGTAGCAACTCGGAAAGTTTTTCTTTAGATAGGAACTTTATTTTGTTTTTGAGATGGGATATACTTACCTCTGGTTGTTCATATGATCCCTCATAAGATTTGCCAATTTCCATGAGCGGCCGTTCTTCATTCCCACCATCTTCTGATTATTCATCTGAGCTTTTCCCCCAAGCAGCAACCATAGCCTTTGTTGTGGTTTTCTTAGGTTGGACCAGTTCCTTCTTCCTGTTCCTTCTTTCAAACCTCTACTTTTTCCATTCCACTTCCCACTGAGGACAGTTCTTGATATGGTGATCAGTCTTTCCACACTTGTAGCATCCCTCGTTGGTTGGCCTTTCTAGAGCGTTTGCTTTGTTGTAGTTTCCGCCTCTAGAGATGCCCTTCTTCCTTATGAGAAAGTTTCTGAATTCTTTGGTAATCATGGCCATTTCATCTTCCTCCATTTCTGCTCCCTTAGTAATTCTCAGTGCTAGACTCATTTCCTTCTTTGGAGCATCCATTTTCATTTTCTGCCTTCTAAGTTCATAGGTAGTGAGGTTTCCAATTAGCTCGTCCAATCTAATGGTTGCCATATTTTTGGATTCCTGGATAGCAATGATTTTACTTTCCCAGGAAATTGGTAAGACCCTTGTCAGCATCTTCTCTACCCTGTCCTCTTAAGACTGACTCTACCAAGAGACTTAACTTCATTGGTCAGAGTTGTGAACCTTGTGTACATTTCTTGAATTGTCTCTCCTTCTTTCATAGTAAAGTTTTCATATTGAGAGTATAGCAGAGTACCTCTTGATATTTTCACTTGAGGTGTTCCTTCGTGAGTTACTTGGAAGGTATCCCATATTTCTTTGCTAGTGGTGAAACTTTGAATCCTACTATACTCATCTAGTCCTAGTCCACAAACTAGCCACTTTTTGGCCTTAGCATTTTTTTCCCATTTCTTCAAATCCTCAACAGTGCAGTCAGCTCTCGTTTTTGGTACATCTTCTCCTTCAGCAGTCTTCTTCATGGTGGCTAGACGACCATCAGTAACTATGTCCCAAAGTTCATAGTCTTTTCCAATCAAGTGATCCTTCACCATGTTCTTCCACCAGGGGTAATACTGGCCATTAAAGAGTTGTGGCCTTGCAGTTGATTGAACATCCCAATTTGCAGGTGGTGCACTCATTTTGATATTTTCCAAGGTGTTAGCCTTTTCAAGGATAACCTGGCTCAGATACCAATTGATGTTCTACACGTCAACACCACACAAGAGCAGGGGGGTGATTTGTGTGGTGTCAAATTTTTGAGTGTAGTCCCTATAGAAGAACCTGGTTCTTCTTGGTGTTCCAACTTCTATAGTTTGCGGAAAAGTAATTGCAGAATTTAAATAACACAACAATTTTTACGTGGAGAAATACCTGGCTCAACGGTGAAAAAAACCACGACCTACTTCCCAGTAGGATTTTCCCAAACTCTTCACTATGTTAACGAGCTAAACAGCATTTACAAAATGAAATCTTTTGTAAACCTAAGGACTAACTCTAATCCCTTTGTGGAAAACTAGCCTCTAGCTATTTGCGACAAACATCAAGTTAACTATAACTTGAACACTCAGTACCTATTACAATTGCTTCTAGATAAGGCTGAAAGGTACAATTTCTAATCACCTACTACAAATAAACTATACTAAAAGACAACAGATGGAACTGGTTCTTCTAGCTGGTTCAAGTAGCTTTTGTGTCGCACAAGGATTCTGCTTGCCAAATTGCATTGGTAATTTTGCTTTCAGTTCTTGTTTCACTTATGTGTTTGTGTGTTGTTTTTTCAGCAAGAATGCTTCAACATTTAATAGAGTCAGTAGTTGAGACATTGTTGTTCAGTTCTAATACAACTCTTCCTTGGTGGAAGAGTTTGAGTTTATCTCATTCCTCGATCTCGATTCTGTCCTACCTGAAATCAAACTCCATCTTCAAATCAATTTGCAAACTTTTCGCTTAGGAGATAACCTCCTAGTTCTAGATAACCTCTTAGTTCACAGATAATGTTTATCTCATGTGCATGGATGCTTCTCGTGCCAATGGGTATGTTTGACTCTGTTTGAACTGGGTTGGGATTTGTCAATCTTCAAAAACATGAAGTGTCTTGATTCAACAAACCTTAATTCCTTCCCCGTAGAAGACATAACCAAGAAATGTAACAGATTAAAGCCAATATTCATATTTTTAGAGCGTCACATACATTTGGTGCTGATGAAGAGTCTGCAGAACTGCTCTGAGGTGATCGGCGTTATCCTCTCGACATCGTGAATATAAAAGAATGTCTTCAATGAATACTATCACAAAGGAGTCAACAAGCGGCTTGAATACTCGATTCATAAGATCCATGAAAGCTTTCGGGGCATTTGTTAGCCCGAAAGACATTACCAAAAATTCAAAAAGCCCATATCGGGTTCTGAAATCTATTTTCGGAATATCCTGCTCCCTTATTTTCAGTTGATGATACCCGGACCGCAAATCAATTTTGGAGATAAACTTAGTGCCTTGTAATTAATCAAACAAATCATCTATTTTTGGCGATGGGTATTTAGCTTTGATTGTGACTTTTTTGCGTTGCCGATATTCAATACACATCTGTAGAAATCCATCTTTCTTTCAGACGAAGAGAACCTGCGCACCCCAAGGCGACACACTCGATCGGATGAAACCCTTCTGTAGCAAATCCTTCAGCTGCTCCTTTAATTCCGTCGACGCCATTCTATAAGGTGGAAAAGATATAGGATGCGTGTCCGACATCACATCAATCCCAAAATCAATCTCCCTATCTGGTGGAATCCCAGGGAGCTCATCTGGAAAGACATCGGGGAATTCATGCACAATTGCCACAGATTCAAGGGTAGGTACCTCAGCATCGGTGTCCGTAACCCGGACAAAATAATAAATACACCCCTTCTTAATCATCTTCATGGCCTTAAGGTAAGAAATAAACCGATATTTTGGAATAACATTATTTTGTTTCCACTCAACAACTGGCTCATTAGGAAAATCAAGCCTCATAATTCTGGTTCGGCAACCAAGTTTGGCAAAACATGAATAAAGACAATCCATTCCCATTATTACATTAAAATCAACCATCCTCAGTTCAATGAGATCGGCCATGGTATCCCGACCATGCACCATTACAACACAATCTATATAAACCCGTGTGGCCGTAATAGACTTGCCAACTGGAGTAGATACGGAGAATGGATCATGAAGCTGTTCTGGTTCTATCCCGAAGCTCATAGCAACATAAGGAGTAACATAGGACAAAGAAGATCTGGGATCAATAAGAGCATACACATCATGAGATTGGACAGTCAATATACTTGTCACATCATCTGGAGAAGCCTCTACACTCTGACGACCACCCATACCATAGAATCGACTGGGGCCTCCTGAACACTGAGCACCACCACTAGCTGCACCAAGCCCTATTGGTGCTAGAGAGCCTCAAGATGGAGGGTGTGCTAAATGTAGTAGCTGCAGGGCTGGATGATTGGGTTGTGCCCCTGCCCTCCCCCTAGCGGGATATATGACACTCTCTCTGAATATGGCCTCTCATCCCGCATCCATAACATACTGGCAGGTCCATGTAGCATATTCCCAAATGTATCTTCCCACACTTGGGGCATGGGGGCCTCCGCTGCTGGTGGAATCTCCCTCCCGATCAGCCCTAATGGTGGGACTCCCTACTTCCCTGACTGAGCCGAAAATGACTCATCGGTTGCTGATCGTGCCCTGTTAGCGAGGCACTAGCTGAGGACTAAGCATAAGAGTGGGATGGCCCTGATGATCCTCCACGAAAATCTGAGCTCCCACCTCTGTATGAATCCACAGGGTTGCCTGCTGATCGAGCCCTACTAATGCCTTCTCGTTCCATCTTGTTCTTTAACTTTCTATCCTATGTAGATTGGGCAAATGCCACAATAATTCCATAGTTCATATCAGAATTTATAGCAGCTGTGGCGGTCTCATTAATTACCAAATGGCTAAGGCCGTGCACAAATCAAAGCACTCTAGCCTCCATATTCAGTATCATATGAACAACATACTTTGACAAGCGCGCGAACTCCATGTGATACTCCCACACACTCTTACTACCCTGTTTAAGGGTCTCAAACTCCACAGCACGGGCAACCTTAGTGTCGGGAGGAAAGAATGGTCCATGAAAGCATCCGCAAACTCACTCCACCTCGGCGGAGGGATCCCCTCCTCAAGGGAATCCTCCCACATCTCAGACCAGGAATATGCCACCCCTTTCAGATGATAGGTGGCTAGATCTACTCCCTACGTCTCATTAGCACTCATAACTCGAAGAGTCTTATGCATTTCATCAATGAATTTTTGAGGGTCTACCCCGCGATCAGTACCTGTGAACACTGGAGGGTCGAACTGAAGGATCATGTTTACCCTAGAACCAGAAGAATCCCCATGTAGGCTAAAAGAGGTGGGTGCAGCATTTGACCTCTAGGCCTAAGAATCCACGAAATGAGTCATCATCTGAATATATCCCCTAAGATCCCCATCAGAAGTACCGGGACCGGGAGCTGGGGCTGGAGCTGGATTAGGAATATCGACGGGAAGGATTGTGGCACCCTCCGCAGGTGTAGGAACTGGTGTAGTCTGTTCTAGAGTAGAAGAATCAAGCAGTGTGATGGTCGGGGGATTATCCTCCCCCACATTATCAATTACGGAATCAATAACCACTCTCGGGGTGGCATTGTCTTCTTGGGCAATTCTCGCTTTCTTCTTAGGTGCCAATTACTGAAAGTTAGAACAATGCACTACTTAGAGGAGAACAACCTCACATCCGCTCTATCGCACGATATAGAACAAAAATGAAGGGTATTATTACTAAATGTCCATGTAGCCCCCTAATTATAGATGTGGTCGACGACACACTGATAAGAAGGGCTCTATTAGACACGGCTCTGAGACATCCTAGGACATCTTAAAACCTTTAAGCTCTGATACCATGTTTTTCACGCCCCAACCTCGGGGAGCGCGACCGGTGCTCAGCTAAGTGAACCCGATCGAGCAAGCTATTAGAGGATTGCTACCTGACTCGCTTGTAGTCCAAGAAGACACGTTATCGTTAGTTAAGGAGTGGAAGAGTTATATTAAAATAGAACATTATAAGTTTACCTTGCGCCGTTTTCATTACATCATAGTTAAGTTCTTGAAATACATACAAATTTACAAATGAGAGTTTTAAAAGAAATACAACATAATTAGATGACTCCTTCCAACACCCATACACCACCCACACAAATGTCAACAGAGCCTCTAAGGATAAAATGGACAGTTATGATAATGCCGGCAACAAGGCCCCGGCTATACCTCAAAACATGTAAACATACAAACAAAAGGTGTACTATATGTCCCCTGGAAGAAAATGGGGCTCACCAAGATCGCTGAGGAGAGGAGGCACCGCTAGATATGATCGACACTATCTTCTTTGGAACCACCTACATCCATTGAATGAGTAGAACTCCCGGCAATAGGGACATTAACACTGTTGAATAGTACTAGTATGTAAAGAAAAACACCAATCTTAATAGAACGAACAATGAAACAAAGAGAAGCAGTCATGATAAACAATAAGAGATTCAAATAATTATGTAAAACATCAAGTAAGGATCGCATAGTTTCGGGCTTAGTTTTCCATTTTATTAGGTTGATAATTTTTGTTCCATGTGCCACAATCCTCAAACCACCCTGTTCTTACAGGGAGACCGGTATCGACCCGACCGGCTAGGTCGTCTTGTTTGAGACATCCACTTTTTCCACAATTCAAATCATCAATCATCATTTCTAGCACAATTACCACCATGTGTGCGGAATGGTGTCCGATCACGGCCCTATCGTCTAGGCCATCTCCGTCGAGACATCATCCATACAATCAATCAACTCACTTTACATTTCCTTCCCATCTTTTGATACATTGGCACGGGGGATTTATTCATTAAATCGTTCTTAGCTCTTGATTGTACTTCACATTTCCAAGTTTGTGCCTTTTTCATATTAAACATCATTACCACATCAATAAGATCTATCATGTAAGGCATGTGCACACATAGGGAGTAAGGCTTTTCATACAATTTGGAATGGAAACCATCATTCGATTCTTAACATGAATCCTCAACCTTTCTCAACAAAAATTCCTCACCCCAAACACATTCTCAAATAGCATGATGACATGATAAACATTTAGAACAACTATCCAACATGAATCTTTTAACACAACATGTTAAGGCAACCAATTCTAGCATGATCATGTTAGGGACTTACACCAAATACTCGAACACTAAAAGGAAGGGAGTTTAGCCATACATACCTTAATTGAGTTTTCTTTAATTCCCACAACAAGTTATGGAACCCTTATCACCTTAAATGTATTTAACAATGCATCACAATTGACCAATAATTAGAAAAAATGATCATAGTCCTGGCCCACTTAAGCATCCTATCAAACACTATGTGTTTATTAAGGTTCCATGGCCCCTTTTTGTGAAACATTACACCAACCCATTCTCTATTCTTTTCTATCTTTGTTTTACCACTCTCCCATATACCTTAGGATCACATGAATGCAAGGTAACCACTCTTATCCCCATGAATTACCTCACTAATGGTCCATTATTGCTACATTTTGGAATTAAAAGCTTGGGTGATACAACTTACCTCTAGGGAAGGAGACCTAGGTTACTCTCTTTTTAATCTTCAAGGTTTCTAAGAAAGAATTGAAAAACAATTGATGAACACCACTTCCTCTCTCTAGGATCCTTTCCCTCACTCTAAACTATTAGAAAAACATGCTCAAAATGGCCTAATGTGGGTGTTTTAACGGAATGGGGGTCGAGTTTTAAAATAAGAAAATGGGTGCCCCGACACATGTCTGCGGTCGCATATACGGCCGCATAATGGTTATGCGGCCCGCAAAGTGACTGCAAAATAGCCCTAAGGGGCTTGAATTTCTGCCCAAGTATGCGACCAGTATGCGGTCTGCATAACTATTCCGCGATCGCATAATGCACCACGGATCTTCACTTTGCAAAATTCCAAGAGGATTATGCGATCAATATGTGGCCCACAAGGCGATTATGCGATCGCATAATTGGCTGCATAACTGACCTCAAAATTGGCGACCTTTTCTGCCCCACTCTGCGGCCAATATGTCTTCTGCAGAAATGCATTCTTCTACAAACATTTCCTTAAGGTCCGCAAAGTACTGTTCAATCCAAAAAGTTTGAGCCGCGGCAAGCTACGAAACTCTGGGTTTTTAGTTAAAACTTTTACGGTGCCTTACAGGCTGAAATAGACTTGATCACCCTACAAAGTAGTAACTAAGGCTCCTTGAAAGTCGTCCCTCAAGGTGTTTGCATAAAATTCCAAAACTACTGTGTGGTTGGCATATTTTGGTTGATCGGCAAAAGTAATCCACAGGCTTTTGACCAATTTTTTTGTAGAAGCCCGACATTTTAGCTTCAACCTTTTCCATGTTAATGACTATTTCCCTGACGATGGTCTTTTTGACAAGAGTTCGTTATATTTCCATTCATATTCCGCAGATAAAAACAGCTCACGTTCAAAGTGTTCCTCTTGTTCAGCTTCGGGGACATGTTCTTGCTCAATTTCATTGTGTTCCTAAACAATTTATGTTACATCTCATGTTTTCGTACGTTAAAGTTTCGTCTTCGGTTAATCGGCGTAGACTCGGTGATGAGATTATCTTGAGGTTAACGTATTTATGCTATTTATAACAAGAGATAAGTAAGTAACGTGAAGGATAAAGGGTAAACGAATTAAAGAAAACGAGTTTCGTTGAAGGTTGTCGATTTGAGATAAAATACGATCCGAGTCATAATACCCAGTAATTATGGATTAGTGCTATACAGGTACCCCATGACCAAGATAGTAGGGTACGTAAAGTGTATTAAAAGTGAGTAATATATTAAGTAATTTGAAATAATTCTTAATTATATGGGTAATTGGTTAATTATTAGTTAATGGGAGGTTAACTATTTAATTAAGAAATAGTTGGATAATACTAACCCTCCACCAATGTGGCAGCACCCATCCATCCCTATGTATGATTCTTAAGTCATTAATATATGTGGAAAGATTAGGATGTGAGAATTGGGCAAGTCTTATAACGTGAGTCATATATAATTTTAAAAAAAGAGAACTATTATATGTCTTAAAGACATGAGAATCACATCTCTATTCTTAAAAACGTGAGATTTCAAGGATCTTCAGGAATTCAAAATATGATATTCCATAGCGTCTTCAACACTTCAAAACCCGAGATTTCAGAGAAACTTAATTAACGTGAGATTTTGCAATATTAAGGGAATACGGTGTAATATTTCTCAAGAGAATCGACTGGGGTATGTTAAGGCAATCCCTTATTTATTTGTGGCATGATCTATATGACACAAACGAAACGAGCAAATGCACAATTCCCATAAAATGACTTTATTCATAGAAGTATTAGAGGTGCCTAAGTTCTTGAATTCCCATATGTCTTATTATTCTTTTGTCTGTTCATGGGTCTCAGAAAATACGTAAGTTGATAAATTTTATTTCATGATATTAATCAAAGGCATAATGGTCTTATGACACTCCATAAGATTTTATTGACGTACTTCTCATGCATTGCATTAATGTAGATTGACCCATGACCAGAAGGCGTTATATACGCGTATATATGTATATTATATGTATATGGGATATGGGAAAAGGTTACGGCATTATATACGCACCACCACATGATCAGCTGGTATACGTTGATGATGTTGCCCATAGTGGCCGATATGATATGATGGGATTCCCTAAGAGGCTTGATGATGTTATGTACACCTATACCTATGAATGACACGAAATTTACACGCACGTGCATGACATTATAAATGTTTCAGGATTTACAAGGTTATTTAGACTTACATGCGGAATATTCCATATCTCATCTATGTGTTTTATGTACTTATTTTCATGCCTTACATACTCAGTACATTATTCGTATTGACGCCCTATTTCCTGGGGCCTGCGTTTCATATGTGCAGGTGCAGGTAGACAAGTTGATGGTCCCCCTTCTTAGGATCCTTGATCAGCGAGAGTTGGCGTGCTCCATTTGATCCGTAGCTGCTTTTGATTTTGGTATGATATGCTTGTATACATATATGGGCATAATGTAGCCCAATCCCGTCCTTGTACAATTGTATATTCTATTAGAGGTCTATAGACAATTATGTACAGTTGGATAGTATGTGGCCTTGTCGGCTTACAATTTTTGGTATATAGTTGTCTATAGCAGTCTTGTAGGCTCGCCCTACGTATTATGAACGTATATGCAAATATGCCTTTTGGAAAGATTTCCCTTATGTATATTATTCTCGTAATTGGGCAGATGTTATTCAAGTCCATATATTAGTCGCATGCTCAGGGGTGTTCGACAGGTAGGACACGGGCACCCGTCGCGGCCCATCAGTTTGGGTCGTGACAAAAGTGGTATCAAAGCAGTTCTTTCCTAGGGTTGTCTACAGACCGTGTCTAGTAGAGTCTTGTTTATGGGTGTGTTGTGCACCACATTTACAAACAGGAGGCTACAAGACATATAAGATGTTATCCTCTCTCCTTATCTTAAATCGTGCGATATAAGAATTCATGTTCCTAATGATATGTTATATTTTCAGAGATGCCTCCAAAGACTAGCCGCCCAGAAGTGAAAGTCAGTGGCTAGTCAGACTACTAGTCGAGCACCATGAGTTACCAGGGCTCGGGGAGAGTCTCATAGTGAGATTCCATCTCAGACATCATGTACCCTGCCCTTTCCAGGAAAGCTCCGAGTGGCACTAGCTCCAGCACCCGCACCTGTACGTTCATCCCCTTATCCGGATGCACTGTGTCAGGAGATAAGAGATGTTATTCAACTATTAACTCGATTAGTAGCCGCACAGGCTCGGCGTCAGGAAGTAGGTATTGGTCATGCGGATAGGTCTGTTAGTGCGGGGGTTCGTGATTTCATTAATTGGGACCCTCCGGTATTCTCTGGAGCAGATCCAAATGAGGACGCTCAGGTATTTATCAATAGAATGCAGAGGACTTTGAGAGTAATGAAGGCCACCAAGACTGATTCAGTTGAGCTAGCTTCCTATAGACTTCAAGATGTTGCAGTTAATTGGTACAAGTCTTGGGAATTGTCCAGAGGTGAGGATGCCCCTCCAGCAATATGGCAAGAGTTTACAGAAGCCTTTCTTCGTCATTATCTGCCACCAGAGCTTAGACGGGTCAGAGTTGGTAAGTTCGCCTCTGTAACATGAGTGTTTAGGAGTATAGTCTTCAGTTTGATTTATTGGCTAGGTATGCTCCCACTATTGTATCTAAGATGGAGGATCGGGTTCACCGGTTCATGATGGGGTTAGAGCCCCACTTACATAACGATTGTATATCAGTCCCACTTCAGGAAGACATGGATATTTCTCGTATTTAGGCATACGACAGGGTGTAGAGGAGTGTAAGCAGAAACAGAGGGCTGATCGTGAGAATGATAGGGCCCAGAATAAGAGATCGAGGTCTTCGGGTCCTTCTAGTGAGTTTCGAGTGGTCAAAGACCACAATACCCTAGGTATCCAACACAACCATCGGCTAGCGCGCCCCCTCAGGTTGGCGGTAAAAGATTTGATTGTTCCACATATTCAGGGCCTGGTCAGAATTTCATGTCCTCAAGTTCTCAGTATAGGGGTGAGTCAAGTTAGATGAGACCGCCCTTGCCACGATGTGCTCAGTGTGGTAAGCAATATGCTAGGTAGTTCCATATGGTATTGGGTATTTGTGGTACTTGTGGTTATTCAGGCCACGTTATGAGGGACTGTCCGACAAGAGGTGATGCAAGCATAGCTCAACCAGCGGGATCTGTAGCTGGTTCGTCGTCATCAGTACGCCCTCTGGGCAAGGTTCACAAGCACCAATGAGTCGTGGTAGAGGCATAGGCGGGGTATCTAGCTCGAGCGATCCTCAGAATCGCATTTATGCACTGGCAGGACGACAGGATCAGGAGTCATCACTTGATGTTGTTACATGTATATTATCAGTCTCCTCATATAATGTATATGTATTGATTAACCCAGGTTCCACCTTATCATATGTTACTCTGTTGGTTGCTAGTATGTTTGGAATAAAACCTAAATTGGTTAGACCTTTTGAGGTTTCTACACTTGGTGGGGACTCAGTGATAGCTAAGCAAGTATATAAGGATTGTATATTAGTAGTTCATACTCGATCTATCGTAGCAGAACTAATCGAGTTAGATATTGTAGAGTTTGTTGTTATAATGGGTATGGATTGGTTTGCCTCTTTTCATGCCAATGTTGATTGTAGATCAAAGATAGTCTGATTTTAATTTCTAGGGGAGCCTGTTTTGAGTGGAAAGGTAATACGGCATCGCCGAGAGGTAAATTTATTCCCTATCTCAAGCCAAGGAAGATGATCAGAAAGGGCTTTATTTATCACTTAGTTTGGGTTCGGGATGTGGAAGTAGAGTTACCAACCATTCAGTCCATCCTCGTGGTTAATGAGTTTTCTGATGTTTTTCCTAATGAGCTTCCGGGTCATCCGCCAGAGCGAGAAATTGAGTTTGTTATTGACCTACTACCAGATACTCATACAATATATATTCCTCCCTATTGAATAGCCCCCGCAGAGCTAAAAGATTGAAGGAACAACTAAAGGACTTGCTTGAAAAAGGCTTTATCAGACCTAGTACTTCACCATGGGGAGCACCTGTGTTATTTGTGAGGAATAAAGATGGTTCCTTACATATGTGTATTGATTATAGATAGTTGAATAAGGTCACGATCAAGAATAAGTACCCGCTCCCGAGGATTGATGATTTATTTGATCAGTTGCAAGGTGCCAAGTGTTTTTCAAAGATAGACTTGAGGTACGGGTACCATCAGGTAAGGGTTAAGGAGGAAGATATTCCGAAAATAGTATTTAAGACCAGATACGGGCACTTTGAGTTTCATGTTATGTCGCTCGGTTTGACCAATGCCCTAGCAGTATTCATGGATTTGATGAACCATGTGTTATGGACCTTTTTAGATCTGTTCGTAATTGTACTTATCGATGATATATTGGTGTATTCTCGTTCAAAGGCTGAGCATGCAGATCATTTGCGTATTGTTCTCATAGTTCTACAAAAAGGAATGTTGTATGCAAAATTCTCTAAATGTGAATTCTGGTTGAACAATGTTGCTTTCCTTAGGCATATTATTTCTGGTGAAGGCATCCGGGTGGATACACAAAAGATTGAGGCAGTAAAGACTTCGCCTAGATCCACAACACCGACGGAGGTTCGTCGCTTTCTCGGTTTGGCAGGTTATTACAGTAGATTTGTAGAGAGATTTCTTCCCTTTTAGAATCTTTGACAAAGTTAACTCATAAGGGAGAAAATTTTCAATGGAGTTATGCTTGCGAACGGAGTTTCCAGGCAGTGAAGGACAGATTAACTTCAGCACCGGTTCTAACACTCCAAGAAGGGATTGATGGTTATGTTATCTATTGTGATGCTTCAGGCGTTGTATTGGGTTTTGTGTTGATACATCATGGTAAGGTTGTAACTTATTCTTCTAGACAACTAATAAAGCACGAGAAGAATTACTCGACCCACGATTTAGAGTTAGCTGCAGTGATTCATGCACTAAAGATGTGGAGCCACTACTTGTATGGAATTCATGTTGATATCTATACGGATCATAAGAGCCTCTAGTATATCTTCAAGCAAAAGGAATAGAATTTATGTCAAAGGAGATGGTTGGAGATACTTAAAGATTATGATGTTGATATTTTACATCATCCGGGAAACGCAAACGTGGTAGTCGATTCCCTCAGCCGTAGATCTATGGGTAGACTGTCATATTTACAGCCAGAAAAGAGGGGAATAGCCCATGAGATTCATCAGCTAGCTAGTCTTGGAGTTCGGTTACTGGACTCAGGTGATATTGGAATTACTATTCAGGATATGACAACATCTTTTTTAGTAACTAAAGTAAAGGAACACCAGTACGAGGATCCTGTGTTTTTTCATTATAGCGATACCACCCTTCAAAAGGAGAAGACACCATTTGAAATTACAGAAGATGGGGTCCTCCGATATCGAGGACGATTATGTGTCCCTAATGTTACAGGGCTACGTCGGCAGGTTATGGGTGAAACTCACAATTCTCGTTATTTTATCCCTCCAGGAGCGACAAAGATGTATCATGATATCAAGGAATTATATTGGTGGGACGGAATGAAAAATGATATAGAGGACTTTTTTGCTCAGTGTCCTAATTTTCATCAGGTTAAGATTGAGCATCAAAAACCCGATGGATTATTATAGAGTATGGAGATTCCAACTTTGAAATGGGAAGTAATACATATGGATTTCCTCGTTGGCTTACCTCGTACCTAGAGTAAGTTCGATTCGATATGGGTAATTGTTGATAGGCTTACAAAATCAGCCCACTTTCTACCCGTTAGGACTACATATTCCACAGAGGATTATGCAAGGCTTTATATTAAGGAGATAGTACGACTGCATGGTGTCCCTGTATCTATTATCTCGGATAGATGAGCTCTATTTACAGCTAACTTATGGATGTCCTTCCAAGAGGATTGGGGACTCAGGTAAGTCTTAGTACAACATTTCATCCCTAGACAGATGGATAGGCTGAGCATACTATTCAGACATTTGAGGATATGTTACGAGCTTGCATGATAGACTTCAAGGGTAGTTGGGATGATCATCTGCCGCTTGTTGAGTTCGCATATAATAATAGTTACCATTCAAGTATTCAGATGGCTCCATACGAAGCTCTTTACGGACGGAAGTGTAGGTCGGGATGTTACACCCCACGTTTTCATAGATAAAAGTATGCCATAAGTAAATCTATATATGCTCAAAAATGAGATGTTATATCCCGCATTTTCGGACATTGAAGTTTCGTCGTAAGTTGATCAACGCACACTTGGGAATGGGATTATTTTGAGGTTATAAGAATTTATACTATTTCAAAATAAGTGATAAGTAAATTCGTGAAGGTGAGAGCATAAGCGAATCGAATAAAATGAGTTTCGTCGAAGTTTGACAATTTGGGGATAAAATAAGGTCCAAGCTATAATACCCGGTATTTATGGACTAGTTCCATACAAGGTACCACATGACCATGATAGTAAGGTGTATAAAGTATGTTAAAAGTGAGTGGTGTTATAAGTAATTTGAGGTAATTCTTAATTATGTGATTAATTAGTTAATTATTTGTTAGTGGGAGATTATTAAGTTAATCAAGAGATTAATGGTTAATTAAAGAATATTTTGGATAAGCTTGAGGTTCCTAACCTGGAAGCCCAAGCAATGACCCATTAGTCATTTAAAATAGGTGTCACATTAAGGAATTTAGTGGCCAAATCACTCCTAAAGTGGGGCCCACATCATAAACATCTTAAAACTTAAGAAGTCATTCAACATAACGTTAATCTTCAAAATTGAACTCACTTATAAGATTTCTCTAACATGGTAACATGGGAACTTTAGCATCTTCAACAAATTCAAAATGATTTCATAGCAATTCAACAAGATTTCATAGCATCTTAAGCAACGTGAGATTTTGCAATTATAAGGGAGTACGGTGCAATATTTCTCAAGAATATCATACATATATATTTCCCTACTCTGATCTTAACATCACATGTGTCGCAATTAATGTGTGTTAGAGGGATTGTTAAGAGAATCGACCCAGGTATGTTAAGTCTATCTCTTCTTTCTTTTTGGCATGATATATACGACACGAACAAAATAAGAAAATGCACAACTTCCATAACTGAATCTATTCATAGAAGTATTAGAGATGCCTATGTTCTTGAATTCCCATGTCTTATTATTCTATCGTCTGTTCATGGGTCTCAGAAAATACGTAAGTTGATAAAGTTTATTTCATGATACTGATCAGAGATATAATGGTCTTATGACGTTCCGAGAGATTTTATTGATGTACTTCTTATGCATTGCATTCATTTATACATGTTCATTGATCAATGACCAGATGGCGTTATATACGNATATATATATATACATACATATACATATGGGATATGGGAAAAGGTTACGATGTAATATACATACCACCACCTGATCAGCTGGTCTACGTTGATGATTTTGCCCACAGTGACCGAGATGATATGATGGGATGCCCTCAGAGGCTTGATGATGTTATGAACACATGTACTTATTCACGACATGACATTCATGCGCATACGCATGATACTGTGAGTATTTCATGATTTACAGAGTTATTCAGACTTACATGTCGAGTCTTTTACTCCATGTTTATTTTATGCTATTATTTACTGATTTTCATTCCTTACATACTCGGTAAATTATTTATACTGATGTCTCTTTTGCCTGGGGACGCTGCATTTCATGCCCGTAGGTTCTGATAGACAGGTCGAGAGTCCTCTAAGTAGGCCATCAGCTCAGCGGAAGATGTTGGTGCGCTTCATTTGCTCCGGAGTTGCTCATTTGGTCAGTACGATTTAGAGATGTATTGATTGGTATGTTGGGGCCCTATCCAAGCCTTATAGAGTTTATTCACTCTTAGTGGCTTGTAGACATATGTCATGTATAGGAAAAATTGTATGGCCTTGTCGGCCTATGATCAGTATACGAGTGATTGTTTTGGCCTTATTGGCCCGTACGTCATATGTATAAGTCAGTATATCAGGTTGTGTCATTTTATGTCGAGTGTTCCCTCATGTTTTATTCGTATTACCTCATATGATTAGTAGGACCAGAATTGGTATTACAGGCAATTGAGAAAATTAAGCTTCTAAAGGAAAGGCTATTAGCATCTCAAAGTCGTCAGAAGTCTTATGCGGATAATCGACGGCGAGACTTGGAGTTTCAGGTTGACAAATGTGTATTACTAAAGGTATCACAGATGAAATATGTCTTGAGGTTCGGTAAGAAGGGAAAACATAGCCCTCGGTACATTGGACCATATAGGATCATACTCAAGGTAGGCCATGTAGCATATGAGTTAGACTTACCTTCAGACTTGGAATCTATACATCCAGTATTTCATGTGTCTATGCTCCGTAAATGTATCGGAGATCCTTCTTGAATCGTGTCAGTTGACGACGTTCATGTCACAAAGAAACTATCATATCAAGAAACTCCCATTGCTATATTAGACAGACAGGTTCAGTGATTGAGGACTAAAGACGTAGCTTTGGTGAAAGTACTTTGGAGAAACAACAATGTGGAAAAAATGATTTGGGAGGCCGAAGAAGACCTGAAGTCTAGATATCCTCACTTATTTCCTCTTTCAGAGGAGGGTCCGACTGAGACATTACAACTTTAAGATACATGTATGGATTCTTGTGTTAGTTATTGTCATTGGTCATCTGAGGCCATTGTCATCATTGATGATTGTGGTCCTACATGGCAATTAACTATTGAGTTTTCACAGGAAAAGTTAGTTGTAGTATTTTTACAAAGGAGACTCTGTCAAAGTTTATATAAATCCCGAGGAGTTAAACATTTGAGGACGAATATTTCTAAGGGGGGAAGGATGTTATATCTCACGTTTTCGTACATTAAAGTTTCATCTTCAGCTAATCGACGTAGACTCGGGGATGAGATTATCTTGAGGTTAACATATTTATGCTATTTATAACAAGTGATAAGTAAGTATCGTGAATGATAAAGGGTAAACGAATTAAAGAAAATGAGTTTCGTTGAAGGTTGTCGAATTGGGATAAAATATGATTCGAGTCATAATACCCGGTAATTATGGACTAGTGATATACAAGGTACCCCATGACCACGATAGTATGGTACGTAAAGTGTACCAAAAGTGAGTAGTATATTTAGTCATTTTAAATAATTCTTAATTATGTGGGTAATTGGTTAATTATTGGTTAATAGGACGTTAACTATTTAATTAAGAAATGGTTGGATAAGACTAACCATCCCCCCACGTGGAAGCACCCCTCCATCCCTATGTATGAGTCTTAAGTCATTAACATATGTGGAAATATTAGGATGTGAGAATTGGACAAGTCTTATAACGTGATTCATATATCATTTTAAGAAAACAGAATAATTATGTCTTAAAAACATGAGAATCACATATCCATTATTAAAAATGTGAGATTTCAAGGAGCTTCAGGTTCAAAATATGATATTCCATAGTATCTTCAACACTTCAAAACCCGAGATTTCATAGCACCTTAATTAACGTGAGATTTTGAAATTTTAAGGGAATATGGTGTAATCTTTATCAAGAGAATCGACTCGGGTATGTTAAGGATATCCCTTCTTTCTTTTTGGCATGATCTATATGACACAAACGAAACGAGCAAATGCACAATTCCCATAAAATGACTCTATTCATAGAAGTGTTATAGGTGCCTATGTTCTTGAATTCCCATATGTCTTGTTATTCTATTATCTGTTCATGGGTCTCAGAAAATACGTAAGTTGATACTAATCAAAGGCGTAATGGTCTTATGACACTTCGAAATATTTTATTGATGTACTTCTCATGCATTGCATTAATGTATATTGACCCATGGCCAGAAGGCATTATATACGCGTATATATGTATATTATGTATATGGAATATGGGAAAAGGTTACAACAATATATACGCACCACTACCTGATCAGCTGGTATACCATGATAATGTTGCCCACAGTGGCCGAGATGATATGATGGGATGCCCTCAGAGGCTTGATGATGTTATGTACACCTATACCTATGCATGACATGACATTTACATGCACGTGCATGACATTATAAATGTTTCAGGATTTACAAGGTTATTTAGACTTACAGGCAAAATTCTTTATTCCATGTTTCATCTATGTCTTTTATGTACTGATTTTCATGCCTTACATACTCGGTACATTATTTATACCAACTCCCTATTTCCCTGGGCCTATGTTTCATATGTGCATGTGAATGTAGACAAGTTGATGGTCCCCCTTCTTAGGATCCTTGATCCGGAGCTGCTTTTGATTTTTGTATGATATGCTTATATACGTATATGGGTATGACGTAGCCCAATCCCGTTCTTTTACAGTTGTATATTCTATTAGAGTTCTGTAGAAAGTTATGTACAGTTGGATAGTATATGGCTTTGTTGTCATGCCCCAAAAACAGAGGAGCGCGACCGACGCTCAATTGAGAAAACTCGACAGAGCAAGCCTGTTAGGTCTTATTCTACCCAAACTAATTCATGAATAAAGAAGAGATGAACTCCATTAAGAATGATTTGTAAATATTTCATTAACAACTTCCATTTTGTTTCCATTAGCAGTTTTAACCATAATATCCAAAATATTACAATTTTTATAGATAGTATGAAAATCATATTTGTCAAATACTGATATTTCTGATTTTACTTTGCAATATCAAACACCACCCACAACCTGTCTATGGAGCCTCTAAATACAACTAAAGAGTAATGTATAAATGTCGGCATCAAGGCTCTGTCTATACCTTAAAATACAAAGTACACGATAACTAAATGACACAGGACCACGAAATGAAGTGGGAATCACCAAATTAGCTGAAAGGAGCATACCGCTATCACTGATCACTGCTGCCTACCGTGGAACCACCTGCATCCATTAAAGATGAAGTGCCCCCGGCAAACGAGACGTTAGTACTGTTGAATAGTACTAGTATATATTACTAAAAATCCTATTTCAATATAGAATGTCCATACAGGCAAAGACAACACATAATGAACAGCAAGCCGCAATCAACAATATCCAAATAACCAATTGAAACTAAACGATTTCCAAGGTACGAAAAGAGTATACATATATATATTTTTTGTTGGGAGATCATTAGCACCGATTACCGCCGTCTTTGTTAGAACGGATTCCGATCACTCCTGATCGGCTAGGCCACCACCCCACGGACGATGTGGTTTTGACATATGATGCGAAAGAAAATTGTTACAAGAGTAGTACGACCATGTGCGTAATGTGGAGTCTGATCTCCACCCGATCAGCTCGGCTTCCTTCCCAGATATGCCGTGTGGGTTAGATTTTTCCTTTCCAATTCACAGCAGTTTCATCCAAATTTAGGGGAATAATCACAATTTCATCCCAAATCACAATCCACCCCTACACCGACACGTGTAGTTTCTGGTGTGGGCCTTATGACCCACCCTTCCTTGGGTTTGTTAATAATGCTCCCAAATTCATTTTTATACTCAGTTTGCACACAAAGGTAACACACATATACATAAATGTATTCATCTCGGAACCTTTCACATTGTACAACTCTTTTATTAGTATTTTCAACCTATCACCATAACAATGTTCCATTGTCCCTTTGGGCCTTTCATAGGTTTCGTTATTCATGGCATGATGGCCGCATTTTATTTATATCCCAGACTTTCACTTCATTTAAATTCAAGGATCACCACCAAATACCAACCAAAAATAATAACACACATCAAAGTCATAAACAAGAAGTACCCCAATTAATTTAATTCATTTCCAAACATCGTTATAGATCATTAACAACGAGACATACTCAATCAAGTCATAAAGTACACGTGGGAGCAATTAAGAGTATTAAGCACATCGAATTTTCCTAACCCAATTGGTATACTAGTTTTCATTTACCATACGACTCAAAGCCATACCAACTTAATAAACAAACCATACTTTAAAAATGTTACTTTTCATATAAGGCTTATTTGGAATAATCAGGTTTATATGTTTATAGGGGACAACCCGGGATGTAGAAATTAGGGATTTTGAGCCGACCATACTTAAGCTTTACGAAAACATTATGGAGTTCAATTCCTAGAGAGAAAGTTTAGCCAACATACCTTGTTTGAGCTTTCCTTAATTACTTTTAGACGATTATGGTTTAGCAGCCTCAATCTATTCTAATAATTTAACAAAATTGAGCCTAAAGTTAGAAAGGTAATTGTAATTCTAGCTCAATAGAGCATTCCATCAAACACTTATATGTGTAGTAAGGCTATTAATCCTTTTTTTATGAAATATTCTACCATCGCTCAACCCATTCTTAGCTCACAACCTCCCCACATATTTTAAGGACACATGCATGCAAAATATCCATCCCCACACCCAAGATGTGCTACATCAATTATTCCCCTTTTTACTAGATTTTTGAATTTAGAGTACGGGGTATAGATTCTTACCTCTATAGTGCAGGCCTAGGTTTCTTTCCTTGGTAAATCTAAAAATTTCAAGCAATAATTGAGGGGTATTGGAGGAGGATCATCTTCTCACTCTAAAGCTCTTTCTCTCACTCTAGTTATAAGAAAAAATTGATGAAAAATGGCCTTGGAGGGGGGGGGGGATTTAACGGAATAGTGATCGGATTTTAAATGAAGAAAATGGGTGCCCCGACACAGGTTTGCGGTCGCATATGCGATCGCATAATGGATATGCGGTCCGCAAAGTGACCGCAGAATGGCCTACAGGAAGATGAATTTTCTTACCGGGTATGCGACAGTTATGTGGTCCGCATACCTGTTCTACGGTCACATAATGCACCGCCGAACTCCCTTCGCGAAACCTAGAAGAGGTTATGCGGCAAATATGCGGTCCGCATATTGATTATCCGATCGCATAATCGACTGCAAAACTGGCCACATAAATGCGTAAGTCTGAGAAATATTTTCTTCACAGTCCACAGGGTACTGATAAATCCAAAAAGTCCAGACCACGGCTCGCAAGCTCACCGCAAAGAACTTCTACTATAACAACCGCAGGAATCTAACTTGGCACTACGAAATCCCGAGATTTTGGTTAAGAATTTTACGGGTCCTTACATTATCCCCCATTTAAAATCGTTCTTCCGAGAATGAGGACCAACGTTCATTTAGGTTCAGTTATATCACATGCCATTAGCCCCAAATGTTTTCCTAACTCCTAGATTCTCTAAAAAATTTGCCAAAGTTTCCTTTGCAATTAGGCCTACCTACTTGCCAAAGAGCCCCCAAAACACACCTTAGCAAGATATAAATGATCAAACAACACAACAGGACATAAAATAAGACCAATCGAGGCCTCATAAAGGACAAATAACTAGAAATGAGTGTCTTTACACTTGCCGAACAAATGATACAAACATTTAGGGGGAAATATTGAGAAAATATTTCACATAACATCTTCAAGGTAAAATATTGAGAATAACCTGTTCACCCTCATAAATTTCAAATCTCTACGCGAACACCCACACTAAACCTATGATGACCTTCAACGATTACTCTAAGATGTGCTATCATGAACTGACCATAAACATGGTGATGCTTCTCCTTTGACATGTTTGCACCTTTAATACCTAATAGATTTAATTCAATGAGGAGAAACAGAGTCCAAGATTCGGCCAGAATTACTTAGGAACCCCTTAAGGTGCTGAGCTGAGTATTTCAGGGGGTGATATTCTAAGAGACACGAGGATTACTACTAATGGCGCTGGCATGGTTAATCTTTGTGATGACATCAATTATTAGACAAATGAGGTATAAAGGTAACTAGCATGCACGGATGAGGTGGAAACCATGTACATGATCTTGAGATCTAAAAGAAGTGGGCCTTTCTAGGCATGAGATACATGGAAGGCATGATCGGGAAGATGAAGACGCTAGCACTAGTTATTCTTTGGAGGCAACGAATTATGCAAGAGATAGTAAAAATTTCTCCATTCAATATATACCTTGATACCATTACCTTGCCCGACAATAGTAAGCTCTACGGAGAAGCGGTCAAGTATGTTACAATGGTTTCCTCCTTGAGTGAAAGGAAAATCAACTTAGCTCAAAGTGGGAAGATTCTTGCAATGTGGATGTGATAGAGATTTCAAAAGACATGCATGAAGTTGAATTACACTCCTAACGTTAACTGACACAAGGAATATATGCCACAAGATCATGAGGGTTAAAAAATAAATCAAACACATATGATATTATCATAATCCAAACAGTTTAACCCCTTCCAGACGATTGATCCTGTATGAGGTAACTAAAGATACGACAACTTATCTTCTGAATCAGTATACTTATGGTATGTGAAAAAATCTAGAAGCATCTAATCTCACCCTTTATGAGTGAAACCACATAGCTAGGGCATCTTAATATTGGGACAAAATCGTGTATTGGTTAGAGGGGTTCTAATGGTTAACATGATGCTCCGGGAGAAAGACAAATAAAACATCTATCAACCCAGGGAGGTGGAATGCCAAGGATAGGAAAACTCCCCCCACATGACAATGACATAGTCAATGATTCTAGAGGTCGAGTGTGTAAAGACAACGGAACCCAATAAGACAGTATAAAGTAATCTATGAAGGTTTGCAAATGTCCATAATGAGTTCTCCATGTATTTGGACTTAAGAAGTAACCAGATGCTAATGAGAGATAGGAAAGCATAAGAAGTAGGTGTTGTGCTGTGATAATCCTCAAAGGTGCATTTGGTCTTGACAGACAGTTTATTTAGGGTCCTTATGAGAAAGGGAGTGTTATAGTGACACATAGAAGGACATGTTCTCTCATAGTTATCAAACTAGTATTGGGAAACAAGCACAATGAATTCACTAAGGAACACAATTAACACATGTTGTGGAGGTGTAAAGAGAAAATAAACATTTCTTATGAGCTGGACATGCTTCTGCTATATTGATTCCCAACTGCTGTACAAGACCACGTCACGGGCAACCACAATACTGGGAACAAAGTGAGCTACTTACTATGGGATACCCCCAAATGGACATGGGAGTTACACTAAGATGGAGACACAAGAGTCTTCCTATGGCGGAGAAGTGAGGATCTTAATTTTTTAGAGAGACTTTATGCACACGGTGACCATTTCGATTGACATACGCTCATATGATAGGTGTTAAGGTATGCTCTTATGTTACTAGATAGTGAGAAGGTTTCATGATGATATTCGCAAGAGAGTAGAGTGACTATTCAAACCATAGAAGCCATATACACAAGTGAGAATAAGACTAACTCGGGAAGGATCTCAACTCTGGTGCTTTACATGGAACTTGACACCACATAGGTAAACTTTACGATGGTGCCTGCATAGGCACAAGTGAGCAGATGTTGTCCATTTAAATAAAAGGTTCTATAAGAAACTCATCAGGTATAGCCCCTTTTTTTAGAATTTTGGAGAGCGAGTGGGGAAGTATTAATCCTAGAGTTATTACTCTGTTCAAGGACATAATTATGGAGCTCTATCCCATAAGAGGTTGTAAATAAGAGAATTGGTGGTAGAATGGATTCACGAATAATGGGTCTCGTTCAAAGAGTAGGTGCATGCAATGTTTTGTGATTCAACATTTTGTTTAGACCATGCTTATGAGATCTCTTCAATATGGATGTACACATAATATACAACAAATAAAATCTTTGTGTTGTTCATGATGATGCTCTAATTAGTGCCTTACTTGGTGACTTTAGGTTGACAGGGCAATAGCTTAATCGATGCCCCTCGACTCCACATCCCCAGCGTACGTTGGTGACATACTGGCATACTACAAGATATGGTGGTGCGGTGATATTAATAGGAACAAGGATACTCCCCTTAGAAACAAGTTCTACCAATCCCTCCATGGCTCGTTACATTCTCCTAACAAACTCTTGGGCCATCTCCCTCATATTCAATGGTGCGGTCATTACCTCCTTACTGTTTAAAAATCATGAATTACTCATCTTGAGATTAAGACATGGCGTGGAAATTGGCTCCCTATCTTGATCTCTACCGCACGATCTGGAGTATCAAAGAAGGGTGAAATTCCTAAATGTCCAAATAGCCTCCAACTTATAGATGTGGTCGACAACACACTGATAAGAAGGACTCTACTGGACATGGCTCCGACACATCCTAGGACACTTTAATACCTTAGGCTCAGATACCATGTTTGTCACGCCCCAAAAAACGAGGAGTGTGATCGGCGCTCAACCGAGAAAACCCGACTAACCAAGCCTGTTAGGTATCATTCTACCCAAACTAATTCATGAATAAATAGGAGATGAACTCCATTAATAATTCTTTGTAAATATTTCATTAACAACTTCCATTTTATTTCCATTAGCAGTTTTAACCATAATATCCCAAATATTACAATTTTTTAGATAGTATGAAAACATATTCGCCAAATACCGATATTTCTTATTTGACTTTCCAATATCAAACACCACCCACAACCTGTCTACGGAGCCTCTAAATACAACTGAAGAGTAATGTAGAAATGTCATCAACAAGGCTCCGGCTATACCTTAAAATACAAAGTACACGATAACCAAATGACATAGGACCCCGAAATGAAGTGGGGATCACCAAATTAGCTGAAAGGAGTGTACCGCTATCACCGATCACTGTCGCCTACCGTGGAACCACCTGCATCCATTAAAGATGCAGCGCCCCCGACAAAAGGGACGTTAGTACTGTCGAATATTACTAGTATATATAACTAAAAATCCTGTTTCAAAATAGGATGTCCATACAGGCAAGGACAACACATAGAGAACGACAAGTCGCAATCAACAATATCCAAATAACCAATTGAAACATAACTATTTCCAAGGTATGAAATTAGTATACATATATATATTTCTGGTTGGGTGATCATTAGCACGGATTACCACCGTCTTTGTTAGGACGGAGTCCAATATTTCCTGATCGGCTAGGCCACCTCCCCACGGATGATGTGGTTTGACATATGATGCGAAAGAAAGTTGTTACACGAGTAGTACCACCATGTGCACAACATGGATTCTAATCTCCACCCGATCAGCTAGGCTAACTTCCCAGATATGTCGTATACGTTGGCTTTTTCCTTTCCAATTCACAGCTACCAGTTTCATCAAAATTTAGGGGAATAATCACGATTTCATCCCAAATCACAATCCACCCCTACACCGGCACGTGTAGTTTCAGGTGTTGGCCTTATGATCCACCCTTCATCGATTTTGCTAATGATGCTCCCAAAAATATACAAAAATGTATTCATCTCAGAACCTTTCACATTGTACAACTCTTTTATTAGCATTTTCAACCTCTCACCATAACAATGTTTCATTGGCTCTTTGGGCCTTTCACAAGTTTCATTATTCATGGCACGATGGCCGCATTTTATTTATATCCCAGACTTCCACTTCATTTAATTTCAAGGATCACCACCAAATACCAACCAACAATAAGAACACACATCAAAGTCATAAACAAGCAGTACCCCAGTTCATTTAATTCATTTCCAAACATCGTTATAGATTATTAACAACGAGACATACTCAATCAAGTCATAAAGTACACGTGGGAGCAATTAAGAGTATTAAGCACATAGAGTTTTCCTAACCCAACCGGTATACTAGTTTTCATTTACCATACGACTCAAAGCCATACCAACTTAATAAACAAACCATACTTTAGACATGTAACTTTTCATATAAAGCTTACTTTGAATAATCAGGTTTATATGCTTATAGAGGACAACCCGGCATGTAGAAATTAGGGATTTTGAGCCGACCATACTTAAGCTTTACGAAAACATTATGGAGTTCAATTCTGAGGGAGAAAGCTTAGCCGACATACCTTGTTTGAGCTTTCCTTAAGTACTTTTAGATGATTACAGTTTAGCAGCCTCAATCTATTCTAATAATTTAATAAAATTGAACCCAAAATTAGAAAGGTAATTGTAATTCTAGCTCACTAGAGCATTCCATCAAACACTTCTATGTGTAGTAAGGCCATTAAACCCCTTTTATGAAAGATTCTACCACCCCTTAACCCATTCTTAGCTCACAGCCTCCCCACATATTTTAAGGACACATGCATGCAAAATATCCATCCCCACACCCAAAATGTGCTACACCAATTATTCCCCTTTTTACTAGATTTTTGAATTTAGAGTACGGGGTATAGATTCTTACCTCTATAGGCAGGCCTAGGTTTCTTTTCCTTGGTAAATCTTAAAATTTCAAGCAAGAATGGAGGGGTATTGGAGGATGATCATCTTCTCACTCTAAAGCTCATTCTCTCACTCAGTTATAAGAAAAAACTAATGAAAAATNGGGGGGGGGGGGGGGGGGGGGGGAGTTAACAGAATGGTGATCGGATTTTAAATTAAGAAAATGGGTGCCCCGACACAGATTTGTGGTTGCATATGCGACCGCATAATGGATATGCGGTCTGCAAAGTGACCGCAGAATGGCCTCCAGGAAGATGAATTTTCTGACCGGGTATGCGACAACTATGCGGTCCGTATACTTATTCTGCGATCACATAATGCACCGCTGAACTCCCTTCGTGAAACCTAGAAGAGGTTATGCGGCTAATATGCGGTCCACATCTTGATTATGAGATCGCATAATCGACTGCAAAACTGGCCTCAATTTTGGCCAGATTTTCTGCTTCACTCTGCGGCCATTATGAGGTCCGCAGAGTGATTATGCGACTGCATAATGGGCCACATAAATGCGTAAGTTCTTCTCAGTCCACAGGGTATTGATAAATCCAAAAAGTCCAGACCGCGGCTCGCAAGCTCGCCGCAAATAATTTCTACTATAACAACCGCAGGAGTCTAACTTGGCACTACGAAATCCCGAGATTTTGGTTACGAATTTTACGGGTCCTTACACTTGTCGGCTTCCAGTTTTGGGTAAATAGTTTTCTATAGCAGCCTTGTCGGCTCGCCCTACGTATTATGCACGTATATTTGCATATGTTTTTTGGGAAGATTTCCCTTGTGTATATTATTCTCGTAATTCAGCAGATGTTATTCATTTTCATATATTAGTCGCATGCTCAGGGGTGTTCGACAGGTAGGACTCAGACACCCGTCGCGGCCCACCGGTTTGGGTCGTGACAATTTCATGCCCAAAGTACCTACAAAATAGACCAACAATGTTAAAATCTCATATATACACTTAAAATAATGTATTATGAAGTATTTAGGCCAAAGAAATGGGTCAAAAAGGTTCCGGGCAGAGATGTGCAAAGCTACTGTTTTTTGCCATTTTAGTGACTGCCAATGATTGCTCTTCGTGTTCGCGTAAGGGCTGCCGTGTTCGCGAAGAGCAAAATTTTTTTTGCCCAGATTTAGACCTTCGCATTAGCAAGAAGGACACCACGTTTGCGAAGGTCAAAAGGTTTTTGCCCAGAATTAGACCATCGCGTTCACGAAGGTCTTTATCATTGCCCAGACCTATTTTTCTTTCAGGAATTTTCTCCAACAGTTGTTGTGCCTTCTGTTCCAGCACACATCTTGCCCAAAATTTTACACTAACAATCAAACACTCACACTCAACCAACCTCACCCAGCAAGCGCAAATTTCACACACAATTTGAAATTTGAAACTTCAAATTTTTGAACCCTAAGCACCAAACAACCATGATTGCTCTTCTATTGTTTCACACCAAGAAAGGGAAGAAAGATTTAATAGACAAAAGAGGAAATTACATACCTTGAGAGTGGCGAGGGATAATCGCAATGGACTTGAAGAATATGGGGATTTTGATATTTTGGATTTAAGGAGTAGGAGGAACTGTTCTTGAGCCAAAAGGGGATTAAACGTACCTTTCCAGTGCTTTTTAGAACTTTAAAACTTACCTGACGATTCGTGTTCGTAAGGGCAGAGCCACCTAGGTGAAGAGTAAAACTGGCCAACTTGTCGCGAACGCGAGTACGTCCACGTGAATGTGAAGCTTTAGATAAAGACACATGTCGCAAATGCATAGAGTTGTCGCGAACACAAAGCTTTCCTTCTGCAATTTCCAGCAGCTACTGGTTTGGACTACCCGCACCATGCAACATGCTCAAAACAACTCCAAAAAATTTGAAACTTAGAAGATTAGTCAAAAATAAGATACTAAACTATTCTAAAAAAACAATTTCAAAAACGACCAAAAATTTGAAAACGATGGGTTGCCTCCCACCAAGCGCCGCATGTAACGTCGTGGCACAACGTGAATCAACTTTACCACTTTTCTCGCTACATGGAAAATATGAATTGGTCACTAAGGGGGTGGTAGTAGATGATCAAGCCAAGCATTAATTTCTTCATTTTGTATGTCTTGGCTTTCTTGTGAGGAATGCCATTTTGCTTCGTTGTACCTTCAAACTGTAAAATGTATGGGCTTTGTCTTTTCTCCTTGCAGTCCCTCATTGATTCCTGTCATTCAATTCTCATATCACCACACAATTCTATGTTGAGAAATGCTTGGAATGTGACCTCAAGCCTCCAAAATGCAATTCTTTCTGTATTTTGACATCCTCTTAGTCCCCGACCTAGAGTCAACTTCAACCATATTTTCAATTGCACTGGTTGACTCTAATTCCATATTTTTCTCGGCATTACTACAAGCATGGAGTCGTTTGACGGATGTTCAATTCTTGATTCCTCAAAATAAAGCTCATTTTCTTCCTCGAAGTTGAACTCTTCTTGACTTCTTTCCACACTCTCAAATTGGTGGGCATAGTGAGCCTCAACTAATATTTTCATTTGATTTTCCAAAGTGCGGATATTTTAATCATTTTGAGTCAAGATTTGTTTCAATTCCTCGAGTGGCAAGTTGTGCTTCTCCTCATTTTCAAGAATGGCCTCCAACATGAGCATCATCTTCTCATTTTTAGCATTTGAGAGTGCTTCTTGGTTTTGATCAAGTGCCAAGGAAGGAATTTTGACTTCCACATCTAAGGAAGGTTCTTGGCTATCATTCACTTTTAAGGCTTTTTGGACCTCTAAAGCTTCAAGCATTTCTTCTATTTGTGAGTTCAACCTTTCAAGCGCCAAGTCACTTTGGAGACTATTTTCCAAAAGCTCCTCCAAGGCATTTTGCTCTTTGTTTCCTCCTTCAAGTAGGCATTCTAACATAAGCTTGAACTTTCCATTTTGACCATGCTCAACTTCTTCCACTTCCATATCCCTATATTTGTCGTCACAAGAAGTAGATCATAGCAGGGGTTTGGGGAAGGGGAGGACAAATAAGTACATATCCCAATGACCATTTTTGATGACCATACTTATCACAAATACTCCACTTATGGGTTTGAGATTGTGCGCACAATCGGCCCCATGAGAATTTAAAATATTTTGCCACGAGTGTGGTCCTCCACAATAGGGACAAGGGTCATCAAAGTATGAACAACTACCATCCGACCAATTTTCATTATATGATGCCATTTTTATTAATCTAAGAAAATAAACATGAAACAAATAAGAAGATAAATATAAGAAAAATAATTACACAAAATATTCACAAGTTTGGACCAAAGCACTTACGCTTACTTCTCAAAAAAACCTAAATATTCCAAATTGATCCTCAGCAATGGCACCAATTTTGATGATGTCCAAATCCACTACTAAAAAGTAAATGGACACGGTTGCGTGCAATATAATTTACCCAACTATGAGTCGGGGTCAAATCCCAATGAGAACAATATGTAGGCGATTAGGCATGTAAGAGAATTATCACTTATTATGCTAAGCCAAACACTTAGAAATTTTTTGATAAAATATTTATAACTAATTGCAAAAATGTAAACTAACCTAGAAAGAAAAAAATGATCAATGGCTACAAGAATTGATGCATTGGGAATTACACTCAAATAACGATCCAGTGTATTTTACGATTTTACAAATATGAGCAAGTTTATGTTAAAGCCTCGGGTAATAATTCTATATTAGCTTCTTCCAAAGACTAACAAGACTTCCTAATTGAGTTATACCTAAAACAGTTAAGAGATTAAGCACACCCGAATATGACTACAAGTAGTTCAATCCCATCCCTACGTAGAATCTATAAAATGTGGGTTGAAGCCTCAAGTTCTTGTTAATTAATCTTTTCCAGCCCCAAATTATCTTTTCCAAAATCAATTCGAAGTTAATGGGCGAGTCCTAGGGTTAGCTAATCCCTTTGGAAACATTAAAGAACAAGAATAATTAAATTAACAATAACTCACTTCATAATAAATAAAAATCATTCAATACAAAAGCACAACAATATATTTAATCCACACATTAAATATGAATATTCCCATAAACAATATTCAAGTGTTGGAAAATATACAATACAATTAAATATTCAATACAAAGAAAGGAAATGAAGAAATGAGCATAAATGAGTAAGAAATTCTCAACCAAAAGCTTCAAATCTTCAAGACCCAAGTGTGTGTGCAAGAACACTAGCTCCAAAACTTGTCTTCTCTAGTATAAAGACAGAAAAATAAGCCAAAGATCTGCTAGGTAGTGTATTAAATGGCTTGGGTGTCAAAAACGTAAAATTCAAGAACTGCCTTGTTTTTCCACCCAATTGTTCTTCGAGATCGCGATTACACCTTCGCGTTCGCGAAGACTTGTTTCCTCCAGCTTCGTGTTCGCGACTATACTCTCGCATTCGTGAAGGCTTGTTACCTTCAGCATCACGTTCGCGATTACACCTTCGCATTCACGAAGGTTTGCTACCTCTAGCATCACGCTCGCGTGTATCTCTTCGTGTTCGCTAAGGTTTGTGCCCTGATGTTTTGCGTTCACATCTAACCCTTCGCGTCCGCGAAGGGTAATTCACTGGGCAGTATTTTCGTTTCCATTTTAGCTCTTTTTGACTCATTTCACATGGTTTCTTTACCATCACTTCTAAATCACATAAAACTTGTAGCATAGAAGTAAATGACATTAAACACACGATTTTAGCAATCAAACATAGGAAAAATCTAAGCTTAAAGACGAGATAAGTTAGTAAAATATCCAGCTATCAATCTTCCAAAAGGGAAGTCAAATCATTTAAAAAAAATAAAGTGATGTCGCCCAACAGATTTTCAAATGGTTTTCCTTCAAGTCTTATCAAAATATATCCTAGGTTTACTCTCATAGCACTTTTATCACATTAGAACAATACGCACCTCCATGCTTTAGGTACACGTGTTTTTAAGTTTGTTTTCCTTTCTACATATGTCTCTTACATACAAACACACTACTCTTTCCAGTCCCTTTTTAAGCATATATGCACTAACATCATTTTTCTAAAACTCTTCTTCAAACCCATCCTTTTCCTAAAACTCTAAATCTTGTTTAAGTCCTATGGAGCTTGTTCAGGTAGATTTTAAGGGATTCTTAACACCTTCCCCTCGGAAAAACAAAAATCCTTTAATCTCACTGGTTAGCAGACTAATGAAGAAAACGACCTTAGTAATCAAATAGGTACCCTTGTATACCTTTAAATATTAGGAGGCGACTCTGTTTTACCAGCAATAGTAAAACCACAAGTTACATATTGTTTTGACTAATGCAAAATAGGGTGCAACAACACCAATCTTGGGAAGTTGTTCAAATAGGTGTATTGATTTTAGACTTGTTATGTAATTTCAGAGATCTTACTCTTTATTTATGATATTATGTTGTTAAATATTCAATTTTTTCCTCTTTTATTGTTAAATATTGGATTGCCTAGCAAGTGGCAGTTAGGCTGCATCACAACCCCTTGGTTGGGATTTTAAGTTCTGACAAGTTGGTATCGAAGCCCAAGGTTGCATAGGTCTCCCGGGTGAAGAGAATGTCTAGTAGAGTCTTGTAGATCGATATGGAGATGTCTATACTTATCTTCGAGAGACTATGGGATATTTAGGAATATTCACTTTCTATTTTTCTCTATCGTGCGACTTTGTTCTATCCTAGGGTTTGAATTCTTACTCTCTTAATCTCTCAGAGATGGTGAGGACACGTGCTTCAGCCATTGCTGAGTCGGAGATGGAGCCCCAAGATTATACACTACTAGAGGGAGAGGTAGTGGGAGGGGTGGAGCTAGACCCCAACCTAGAGTATATGCAACGACACATACATCTACTCACGCTCGTCCTAGATGCCTAAGGGTAGGGTTATTTCATGTGATACCCATGATGGAGGTAGGCTAATGAGGCGGGGTCAAGCAGGACTAGCAAGCATCTAGGTTAGCAAGCTTCTGAAGAAGAGGTGCACATATCACTTTAGGCGAATCCCACATCGGAATGGAAGAAGAAATTGAAGAGCTTTATAAGGCATGACACAAATTCACATGGTACGCGCGTTTTTGGGGCTCAATATGGCATAGCCCAAAAGACAAATGTGTGCGGTCCTAGATCCAAAGTGGATAATATGTGTCATATGCTTGGTTCGTGACAAATATGGTATCATATCTGAATCTCCCTTAGTACGATGTTGGGGAAAACCTCAGCGATGACGCTGAGTCCGAAGGGGGGAGGGGTAATTCAATGACCATGATAGAAGGCGTGCTAATAATGGTAGGTCAAGCACGAATGCCATGCTTCTAAACTGGAAAACTTCTAAAGAAAGGGTGAACATGTCACCTTAAGCGAATCCCATATTAGAGTGGAAAGGAAATGTTAAGAACTTTATAAGTCATGATACAAGTTGATATGGTTCACATGTTTTTGGGGCTCAATGTGGCATATCTCGAAAGACAAATACATGCGGTCCAAGGTCCAAAACGAACAATACGTGCCATGGCTTGGGATGTGACAAATATTGGTAAGCTAATTCTAGTTAATGTTGAGCCAGTAGGGCCAACACAGGTTATAGAAGGTTTATTTCTACCCTGGTTATTCATGATGTGTTGGTCTATATGATTGGTTTTATGGGGAGCATGACTCAGGAAGGTGTATGCCGTATAGCACCAGATGCTTCTCAGACTAAGGGAGGAGATTAGACTCCTACCATTCACACTCTATAGCAGATGGTGCATGGGTATTAGACCTTATGAGTGTTACTAGTTGGTGTGGTTCAACCTTTTATTGCAATACAGCCTGAGGCTAGGCATGCAATGTCTACCGATGAGCTGAAGAGGATGCATAGGTTTCGAAAGTTTTTCTCTCCTTCTTTCAGTGGTGCACCTTCAGAGGATGCCCAAGAGTCTTTAGACCGATGTCGTAAGTATTGTGCAGTTTGGGATTGGTTGGGGCCAATTGGGTGCACTTTACTATTTTTCAGATGCAAGGTTTGGTCAATAAGTTGTAGCAGACCTATGAGTTGGGAAGGCCAGCAGGATCACCTTCTCTTACTTGGTCTCATTTTTCATAACTATTCTTGTAGAAGTTTATCTTTCCCACTCAGAGGGATAATCGACATAGTCAAATTGAGAATCTTTAGTAGGTGATATGACAGTCACCTAATATGAGACGAGGTTTGTTGATTTTTCTCGTCGTGCAACTATATTGATCCCTACTAGGAGTGAGAAGGTTCAAAGGTTCATCGAGGGGTTTGTTTCCTCTATATTAGACTTCAGATGGCTGGAGAGGCCGATATTAAGACTTCATTCACTTAGGCATTTGAGATTACTAGGAAGAACGAGCACATTTGTCGCCAGGGGAGAAAGGCAATGTCTGATAAGAACCCTCACCATTTTGGTGGTTTTAGTGGTGCCTCCACTATACACAGGGGTTATTTTGGTAAAGGTCATTCTATCAGGAAAGTCAAGTCTGCACTTCAGGTTTTTAGTGGTATTTCAGGTAGCTAGGGTGTTTATGGTCCTCATTCTAAGCAGCCATCATTCAGTGACTACTCATCTCCCACCAGTGCACCTCCGGTAAAAAGTTTCTATAGTGGTTATTTAGATCATCAGGTGCAGTTTTAAACTCAACAGCTACACCTATTTAAGGGCATATTAGGAGGCATTGCCCAAGACTATAGAGTGGTACATCATAGCAGGTTAGTTTGACCATAGTTCCACCATCAGTTACCACACCGCCTGATGGGGGTCATCCAACTAGATGTGGAGGTCAGCAAGATAGGGGTCGTCCTAAAGAAAAAGGATCAATCAGGGGAGGCCATGCTCATTATTATGCATTTCCTGGAAGGCCTAAGCCATAGTCTTTTGATGTTGTCATCACATGTATTTTCTTAGTCGGTTATAGAGATACTTCGGTGTTGTTTGATCTGAGTTCTACTTATTCATATGTGTCTTCATATTTTGCGTCGCACTTGAGTATGACTAGTGATTCTCTTGATATTCTTATTTCTATATCTACCCTAGTTGGGGATTCTATAGTAGTTGATCCAGAGTACTAGACTTGTGTTGTTACTTTTAATAGTTTTGATACCATAGTTGATTTCTTATTGTTGGATATGCTGTATTTTGAGGTATTTTTAAAATGGATTAGTTGTCCTAGTATCATGCTATCTTGGACTGGCATGCCAAAACTGTGACTTTAGCTATACCCGGATTGCCTAGACTAGAGAGGAGATGGGCCCTTGGTCATTTTACGAGTAGGGTGATTTTATTTTTGAAGTCTAGGCGGATGGTGAGAAGGGGTGTTTAGCGATTTGGCTTACATTCGAGATTCTAGTACGGAGGTTCTTTATATGGATTTAGTACCGTTGTGAGCGAGTTTCTAGAGGTGTTCCCTGTAAATTTATCGAGCATACCATTCGATAGGAATATTGACTTTTATTAACTTGGTTCGGGCACCCAACCCATATTTATCCCACCATATCGTATGTCTCCAGTTGATTTGAAGGAGTTGATAAAATAGATGCAGGATTTGATTGATAAGAGGTTCATTAGACCGAATGTTTCTACTTGGGGTACGTCAGTATTCTTTGTAAAGAAAAAGGATGGTTCTATGAGGAAGTGCATTGATTATCGATAATTGAACAAGGTTACTATCAGGAACAAGTATATATTGCCTTGTATTGACGATTTGTTTGACCAACTTCAGGTTTCCAAGGTTTTCTCCAAGATTGACTTCAAATTTGGCTATCATCAGGTGAAGATTAAGGCTTCAGATGTCTCTAAAATGACCTTTAGGACTAGTTATGGACATTATGAGTTCTTGGTATTGTCATTTCGTTTGACCAATGCTCCAGCGGCTTTCATGGACTTGATGCACCGAGTGTTCAAACCTTATTTGGATCTTTTATGATCATGTTCATTGATGATATTTTTATTTACTCCAGCAGTAGATATGAGCATGAGTAGCACTTGCAAATTGTACTCCAGACTTTGAAGGATCTTAAGCTTTATGCCATGTTATCGAAGTATAAGTTCTTGTTGGAATCAGGTACATTTTTGTGATGGCGTCAACGTATATCCTTAGACGATTTAGGCAGTTCAGAATTGGTTTAGACCTACTTCAACTACTGAGATCCAGAGTTTCTTAGGTTTGGCAGGCTATTATCATCGGTTTGTTGAGGCTTTTCATCTATTGCAAATCCATTGACCAAGTTGACTCAAAAAGGTGCTCTTTTTAGATGGTTTTATGAGTGCAACGAAAGCTATCGGAAGCTTAAGGTTTCTTTGACTATTGCTCTAGTGTTGGTGTTGCCGATAGGTTCGGGGCCTTATACCGTGTATTGTGATTCTTCACGTATTGAGCTTGGTGTAGTTTTGATGCAGGATGATAGGGCGATTGCCAATGCAAATCATTAGTTGAAGAATCGTGAGAAGAATTATCCAGTTCATGATTTGGAGTTCGTAGCTATTGTACACGCACTCAAGATTTGGAGGCACTACTTTTATGTTGTGTCATGTGAAGTTTGCATTGATCATAAAAGTCTCAAACACTTGTCCAAGAAGAAGGATTTGAATTTGAGGCAAAAGAGGTGGTTGGAGTTGTTGAATGACTATGATATTACAATATTGTATCATTTAGGGAAGGTAAATGTGGTAAATGATGCCTAAGTAGAAAGACGAAATGTATGGGTAGCCTTGCATTTATTCCAGCTAAGGAGAGGCCTTTGGCTATGGATGTTTAGGCCTTAGTTAAACAGAATTGTGAGATTCGATATTTCTTAACTTAGTAGGGTTCTTTCTTTTGTTGTTGCACAGTCTACCATGTTTCAGCGTATTAAGGCTCTCCGAAAAGATGATCCACACTTGTTGGTATTGAAGAGCGCGATGCAGAGAGGTGGTTCAAAGAATATTGTGATTGGAGAGGACGATGTTATACGACTTCAGGATCGGGTTTGTGTTTAATTATAGTTTAAGAGAATTGATTCTCCAAGACGCTCATATATTGCGATATTTTGTTCATCCAGGTTTCACGAAGATATATCATGACTTGAAGAAGCATTAATGGTGGCGGAAGATGAAGAAAGACATTATTGGGCATGTTTCACGGTTTTTGAATTTCCAGCAACTGAAGTATGAACATTATAAATCAGGTGGATTGATCTAGAGGTTGGTTATGCTGGGGTGAAAGTGGGAGCGCATTACTATGGACTTTGCATTAGGGTTATCACGGACTTTGAGGAAATTTTATGCTATTTGGGTCAATGAGGACAGATTGAACAAGTCTGCACATTTTATTCTAGTGATGACTTCTTACGTAGAGAAATTGAATTAGATCTACATTAGAGAAATTATTCGTTTACAAGTTTTCCCATTTGTATTATTTTTCACCGTGGAACTTAGTTCACATTGCATTTTTGGAGAGTTGTTCAGCGAGAAATGGGTATGCAGATGGAGGTCAGCATTATATTTCACCCGCAAACGGATGGTCAGTTTGAGCGGACTATCAGATCCTTGAGGATATGTAGAGAGCATGTGGTACTGATTTTGGAGGCCATTGGGATCAATTTTTACCATTGGTGGAGTTTGCCTACAACAACAACTATCAGTCCAGCATTCAGTTGGCGCCATATGAGGCTTTTACGGTAGGAAATGTCATTCTCCTATTGGTTGGTTGAGCATACAGAGGCTTGGATGTTAGGTACGAACATGGTTTGTGATGCCTTATCTAAGGAAAATTTGATTTAGGATCATCTTTAAACAACGCAAAGTACGCAAAAGAGTTATGCGGATAAGAAAGTTTGTAATGTAGTTTTTCTAGAGGGAGAGAAGGTACTTTTGAAAGTTTTGCCTATGAAGGGTGTGATGAGATTTAGGAAGGGAAAGTTTGTCTTGTGGTTCAATAGCCCGTTTGTGGTATTAAATAGAGTTGAGAAATTAGCTTATAGGCTTGCATTGCATCCTAGCCTAGTGGGGGTACATCCAGTATTTTGTGTTCTGATGCTTCAGAAGTATCATGAAGATAAGTCACATGTTCTGGACTCTGAGTCTCATATGAGGATTATATTTGTTTCTCTTTGTCCATTTGAGGGCCAATGCTTTTTTAGAGGTCGAGAATATAAGGATCTGAGAAGTCGTTTTGAGTTTTAGATTTTCGTTTCTAATTTAAAGCCTTAAATATATCCATTTGATGTTTAATAACTTTTTGTTTCAATATCCAAAAACTTTAAATGTGTTTTCCAAGAGAAATTCTAAATTTTAAATCTTCATACTATTTGATTTGAACACAGTCAATATTCTTAGTAAATTTTCAATATCCAAAAATAATGATCTCGGATCAGTATTTTGAAATTTTTGATTTGTTCGCATAATAATTTTAGAATTTTATGCATGTTTGGTTTGGGTTCTAGGTTACCCGAGGCTGTTTTGGCGCCTATAATTAAAATTTGAAAATTTGTACTTGTAAACTTTAGGAATATTTTGTTGATGGTTGATTCTTGACTTTTTCTATTATTTTGATATTTTTAGCTTGCGAGCGAGTTTATGTTACGTTTATATACTTTTAGGGTATTTTTAAAAGGGCCCGAGGGCTCGAGTGAGTTTCCAATTAGTTTTTGGCATTTTTTATAAGTTTTGTTGTTGCTAGTGTTGTTGTTGTCGCATTTGCGACAATACGTTCGAAAATGTGAGGTTGTATTTGTCACAGTCGCCTCGCATTTGCGAGAATGAGGAAATCTCAGGTTGCATCGCATTTGTGATACTTTGTTCGCAAATACGAGGCTACATTTGCGAATGTCGGATCCTTTGCATTTGTGATGGCCTTGTCACATTTGCATATCTGCACCAATGTTGGTTTGCATTTGTGATGGCCTTGTCGCACATACAATCAATAGTTTGTATTTGCAACATTTGCAGTTGGGATAAATAAGGGTTTTGGGATTAATTTGTTCTTCTCAATTTTCGAAACCTCGACTTCGTTAGGAGACAATGTTTGAGAAGATTTTCTTCCCAACTTCAAAGATTAGTGATTTTAACTTAGTTTTGATTATTTTTGTAAACTCTCATAGATTTTCACCCCTAAATTTAGGATTTCAATTAGGAGAAATAGGGTTTTGGGTAGTAACTTAAGAAGGTAAAATTTGGAGACTTAGACCTCAATTTGAGGTCGGATCTTGAACCAAATCACATATTGGACTTGGGGAAGAAGGGGTAATCGAGATTTGGTCTTGGTTTTGGATTTTGACCAAGTGAGTTTGGGTTGACTTTTTGTTGTTTTTTTCGAATATGTTAAAGATCAAACTTTTTAGTATTAGGATAATTCTTTAAGCTTGTTTTGATTTATTTAAGTATTATTTTACTAGTTCGAGTTATTTGGAGGCTTATCTTAAAGGAAAAGAGGTGTTGGATGGTTGAACTTGCTCTGGAAAGAGGTAAGTGTCATAATTAACCTAGTCTTAAGGGAATTAGGTTGTAAATATTTTACTTGCTATTTTCTAAATGTGTTGGGGTGATGTATATGCAAGGTGACGAGTGTATAAGCATTGTCATGGTTTAAAGCATGTGGGTAAGACTAGTTTTGTTCGTGTATTTGCTAATACCATGCCTTATTCTCTTATGTTATGTTGGATTGTGTGACCACTTGGTTATTCACTTGTTATTGGCCATGACTTGGGCTCTTGTCGAGATATATGAGTAAGACTGGCTCTTTGAATATTGAATTCCCTATTACATCTTGGTCATGTCCACCCTTTCCTTAATGAATTATGCTTATTTGTCCTATTTGATATTATATTATGAATTTTTCCATGTTTGATTGCTCGATGAGTATTTCCATATTAATTGGTATGTTGGATTGGGTTGCTCGCTGGTTGCCCACCGCAACAATATGGCCATGGGATCGGGTTGCTCGCCGCAATTGTTTTGTGTTGGATTGGATTGTGCATAATAACAAATATGATATGTATTCTGGTAGTGTTTAATTTATGATCTTGTCTTCCTTGTTGGATTTAGCTGTGTTGTTCATGGATGTTATCCTTGTTGGTTTGAGTTGTTGAAAAAGGTTTGGTTGTATTATCTGGAAAGTGTGATTACTATTTCTTTTAGTTGATCATTTTACTATTTCTCGTCTTTATTCTTTTTGTTTCTCTTGCCTTATCTCTTTGTTATTAATTGTACACGTTTATAAAGTAAGTGTCTTTCCATAGCTTCGTCACTACCTCATCGAAGTTAGGCTCGGTACATCTTATGTATATTGGGTCAGTTGTACTCATACAACACTTCTTATGTAGATTCAAGCATTGGTCCCAACGAGTCTCCAGAGGTGCTTAGCTTAGATACTTTAGAGACTCAAGTTAGTGCCACATATTTCGTCGCATGCCTTGAAGTCACCTTCTTTTATCTTTATAATTGTTCACATTTTTCAGACAGTACTGTATTCATTTCAAACATGTATTTAGCACTCTTTAGAGCTTATGCACTCACTGACATCAGTCTTGGAAAGTAGTTTGGATAGATATATTTGTTTTAGACTCTTTATGTACTTTCCAAAGATTTAACTCTTTATTTATAATAGTATGCTATTAAACAATTAGTTTTATTTATCTTTTAGTGTTAAGTATTGACATGCCTAGAAAGTGTAACGGCCCGACCGATCGTTTTGCTTTATAGATCCATGTTTCCCTATTTAAGACTTCTCGTATGTGTTTTTCCCGTTCTATGAATTTCGGGGATGGTTGGTTAAGTTTTGCAAGGGTTCGGGTGGAATCTGGAACACTTAGTTCCATTATAGTGGAATAAGGTTGCCAAGTTTGACTTGAGTCAACACTTTGAGTAAACAACCTCGGAATCAAAATTTGAAGGTTCCAATCGGTTAGTATGGTGATTTTGGACTTGGTCGTATGTTCGGATCGCGTTTTAGGTGCTCCGAGAGCGTTTCAGCACTTATTATTAGAAGTTGGCATCTTGAAGGTTTTAGCGTTTCTCAGTTTTATTTGAAGTGACTTTAGTGTTATAGATGTATGTATGGGATTTCGAACCCTGGGATAGGTTCGTACAGTGATTGGCGACTTGTGTGTAAAATTTGGCATCATTCTAAGTTATCTAAGTATGTTTCGTCGTGTTTGGAGTTAGTTGGAAAATTGTTTGAAGTTTAGAAGTTGATTAATTTAGTTTTGAGGTGCGATTCTTGTTTTCGAGGTTATTTATGTGTTCCGAAACTTTGAGCGGCTCTATATTATGTTTATGGATTAGTTGTTAAATTTGGACAGGGTCCCGGGTGGCTCGAGTGAGTTTCAAACCACCCGGAGCAAGTTTGAAGTGGGTACATTTTTGCTAGTGTCTGGTGTGAATCAAGATCGCAGAGAGTAGTAAGGGGATGAGGAGGTTTTGTGCGTCACGATCAGGGAGTGGGAATCACAATCGTGGTGATTCCTGTCAGTGCTTCGCGTTTGCGTGGCTGAGCTTGCGAAGGCGATGAGTTAGGGGCGAGGACTAGGAGAGTTAGCTGGTATACGCATGTAGGTGATTCCGCGATCGCGCAAGAGGAATTTTGGGGGGCTTTTGCCGAGCCTACTCATTCACAACAGTGGACTTGTGTCCATGATATGTCCAATCTAGAAGCCTTCACATTCTTGCCGCGTCCGCAAAAGGAAATTGACGGCAGAAAGCTTTATAGATCGTGAAGGGTAACACCTAGGCAGAATATGATTTTTAATACGGTACTTAAGCTCCTTTTCCCTATTCTTCTGGCTTGGGAGATTTTTGAGCTCTTTGGAGGTAATTTTCATCAAGCATCATAAGGTATGTGATTTCCACCAATTATGAGTTATACATGGATTAGGTAAGGATTTTAACATAGAAATTAGTTGAATTTTGGGAGATTGTTGAAAAACCTAGGATTTTGTAAAAATGGATTTTGACCACAAATTGATTAATAAATTGGGTGCAAGTTATACACTTGAGTTTGTAATTCCATGGGTAATATTTATCTTCAAAAAAATTGCGGGATCCAGGCATTTGGGCTCGGGGTTGACTTTTGTTGACTTTTTGAGTTGGGTTGGGAAATTACTCCAATAGTTAAATTATGAATTTTTGCTCATACATTGATTGGTTTGTATGTCCTTTGACTAGTTTTGGATTGTTCAACGTTAATTTGAGGCGACTAGTGAGGTTTGAGAGCCGAGTAGAGGGCTTGGAAGCGAGGTAAGTTTCTTGCCTAATCTTGTAAAGGGCAATTATCCCTATAGAAATTTTTAAATGTTGAGTGCTACTTGTTCGCCTAGGTAGTGTTGTGAACTATTCTTATGGGATGGGGTCATTCGCCTCAGAGGGATTGTGTAACATTATTCTTATGGGATCGGGTTGTTCACCTCGACAGTATTATGTAACACTATTCTTATGGGATCGGGTTGTTCGCATCCACGTTAATGTGTAACACTACTCTTATGAGATTGATTCATTCACCTCGACATACTCGTGTGTATTACTGGAGATTTGACTTTGTATTGATATTAGTTGATCTTGTTCCTTCGAGGGAAGTTATGACATTTGGTGATCTCATAATTATTCTTGTTGATGATTTTATTATTGATCATCTATCTCGTTGACACGTGTTGTGTTCCATGCCTGTCAACTTTATGTAAATTATTAATTGGCTACTAGTAAATGTCGAAGTCGACCCCTCGTCACTATTTCTTCGAGGTTAGACTAGATACTTACTAGGTACACGTTGATTTATGTACTCATACTACACTTCTGCACTAATTTTGCAGGTACTGAGGCACGTACTTCATGCAGTCATTCAGGCGCGTAGACACACTATCCAAAGACTTAAAGGCGAGTTGTTATCCATGCTTCAATCTACAGCACCCAGAGTCTCCTTTTTTTATATTTATTATTTCTGTTTATTTTATTCTAGAAAATAGCTAGTGGTTTTGTATATTCTATTTAATTTTCATGAACTTGTGACACAGGGTTTTGGGGATTTCTAGTGGTTGTTCACGGTTTTGCCTAATTTTATTATCACATCGCGTCATGTTTTATTTATACTCTGTGATTTGGTAAGGAAAAACGTATATTTTCATGGTTTCTAAATTTAATTACATTTACTTAATGTATTTTTTTATTTTTAAAGTATACAAATTGGTTAATTATGTTGGAGGTTTGCCTAACAGTATCGTTGGGCTCCATCATGGACTATGGTGGGAATTGGGTCATGATAGCTTGGCCAGGATACTAGGTTCACATAAGTTTCATGAGTCATGAGCAGGCCTAGTAGAGTCTTACAGATCGGTGCATCGACGTTTGTACATAGGGTGTTAGGAAACTTCTCTTTATTTATCTCCTGACATGCAATCGACGGTTTGCTAAATGTCTTTCTCGTATTCTCTTGTAGATGGTGAGAATGTGCGCGACAATAATACTCGGCAACAGAGGGGATACTCCCCCAGTATTCACAGATAGAGGCAGAGGCCGAGGGAGGGCCACATCTCCCGTTAGAGGATGAGCGCTTCCTAGAGTTACCCTAGTAGTACCTCTAGTGGATTCGGTGGAGGATAATGTTCTTGAGGAGCAGGATGAGGCACCTGCAGTCAAGCCAGCCTGAGCAGATTTTATGACCGCACCGGGCTTTCAAGAGGTCATGGGTCGTTCATGGATTCTATGACTTAGGCTGGACTATTCCCAACAGATCCGGCCCCATTTCAGGCGGGAGGGAGAGCACAGACCCCTACCATTCATGCTCTCGGATATGCTGCAATCGTTTATGATACCCTAAGTGCACTGCCTACGGACGGGGTTCAGTCAGTTGAAACAGATAGAGCAGAGACCAAACCGACCGCAACCGTTGAGGAGAAGAAGTGGATGGGAAGATAGATTGGGCTTCATCCTCTTGTATTTAGAGGTGAGCAATCAAAGGACCCTAGGATTTCATTAATCATTCCAGGGAGAGGCTGCATAATATGGGAGTAGTAGAGTCTAACAGGGTGGACTTCACCATATTTCATCTAGAGGGGAAGGGTCGTAGGTGGTGGTAGTCTTATCTCCGAAGCAGGCCAGCAAGTTCACCTACCTTTACTAGGATCAGTACACAAACCTCTTCTTGGAGAAATATATTCCACCTTCATAGAGAGAGGAGCTACGGGGTCAGTTTGAGCTGCTCCGATAGGGTTAGATGTCCATGACTGACTACGAGACGAGATTTACTGACTTGTGTCATTATGCAGCTATCATACTCTCCATAAATGCAAGGAGAGTGTAGAGGTTTATTGCGGGTTTGCACCCAGAGATTAAGATTTATATGGCCCGATGGGGATTTTCTTTTTCAAGATTATGAAGATAGCTCGGAGGATTAAGCATATCCGTAACCATAGAAGAGAGTTCACGTCAAGGGATAAGCGGCCTCGGCATTCTGGTGGATTCAGTGGCGCCCCATCTAGGGGAAGAGGTCAGTTCATGAGGGCAATCCTACCAGGCACATGCATTCAGCACCATAGCCTATTTGGGATTCTCCAGCGCGGCCCAACTTCAGCACCATTCTAGAGAGCACTTACCGTCCACCAAATATTCATGGTTCCTCCAGTGGGTATTCAAGTTATTAGGGTCAGACCAAGAGTCAACAGTTTTCCACTCATAGAGGTTATTTTGAGTGCGGAGAGTTGGGTCACGTGAATAAGTTTATCCCCGGTATTTGAGGCAAAGCAATGTAGTAGGACCATCGGCCCATGATTACCGCACTGCATGTCCGGTTGGCCAGAGGCGTAGGGAAGGTGGGTAGGATTCGCCCTATAGGTGGAGGCTAGTTAGGTCGTGCTCCAGCTTGATTCTATAGATTCCTAGCCAGACCAGAGGTAGTAGCCTCCGACATAATGATCACATGTATTATTTTTATCTACCGCAGAGATGCTTCGGTACGATTTGACCCAGGGTATAACTATTCTTAAGCCTCTTCTCTTTTCTCCTTATCTGGATGTATCTCGTGAGTCATTGGGTGTTATTGTATATTTGTCCATGCCACTAGGTGATTCTGTTGTTGTGGATCGGGTTTACCAGTCCTGTCTAGTGACCTTCTATAGTTATGAGACCAGAACAGATCTTCTATTGCTCGATCTGATTGACTTTGAGGTTATCCTGGGAATGGACATGTTGTCTTTGTACCATACCATTCTCGATTTCCATGCCAAGATAGTTACCTTGGCGATGCCAATATAGCCTAAGTTGGAGTGGAGAGTTTTATCTGTTGGTACATACAGCTGGGTTATTTCTTGCTTGAAGGCTCAACATATGGTTGAGAAGGGGTGTTTGGCATATCTGGACTTTGTTTGAGGTACTTCTTTGGATACTCCCACGATAGATTCAGTGCATGTGGTGCAGGAGTGTTACGATGTATTTCTTTCTATTTTACCATGCATGCCACCAGATTGCGATATCGATTTTGGAATTGATTTGGCACTAGGCACCAGTTATCCAGCCTATCTTTATTCTGCCTTATCGTATGGATCCGGTGGGGTTGATAGAGTTAAAGGAACATTTTAGAAGTTACTTGAGAATGGATTTATCAGGGCAAGTGAGTCGCCTTGGGGTGCACCGATATTATTTGTGAAGAAGAAGGATGGGAGTACGCGGAGGTGCATTTATTACCGCCAAATGAGCAAAGTCACCATTAAGAATAAGTATTTGTTGACGTTTATTAATGATTTGTTTGATCAACTACAAGGTGATAGAGTGTTATCAATGATCCACTTGAGATCTAGGTATCATCAGTTAAGGATACGTGCTTCGAATATTCCAAAGAGGGCTTTCCAGACACTATGACTTTATAATGATGTCCCTCCAGCAGCATTTATGGATTTGAAAAATCGGATGTTCAGGCCATATCTTGAATCATTTTTCATTGTCTTCATTAATGACATATTGATCTACTCGCGTAGCATCGAGGAGCACGAGCAGCATTTGAGGATAGTGCTTCAGACCTTGCGGGAATAAAAGCTATATGCTAAGTTCTCCAAGTGTGAGTTCTGGTTAGGTTCTGTGGCTTTCTTGGGGCATGTTTTGTCAAGTGAGGGTATTAAGGTGGATCCCAGGAAGATCGAGGTAGTTCAAGGTTGGCCTCATCCTACCACAGAGATTGAGATCAGGAGTTTCTTAGGGCTAGAAAGTTATTATTGTCGGTTTGTGGAGGGCTTCTTGTCTATCAGATGGTCCGATGATTGTGAGGCGAGCGATCAGAAGCTCAAGACTGCAATGACTACAGCACCAGTGTTGGTTCTGCACTCCGGTCAGGGACGTATATTCTGTATTATGATGCTTCCAGCATTGGTTTAGGTTGTGTATTGATGTAGGAGGGATGAGTTATTTCATATGCTTCACGTCAGTTGAAGCCCCAGAAGAAGAATTACCATGTGCACGATTTGGAGTTGGTCACGATAGTTTATTCTCTTAAGATATGGAGGAGTTATCTTTATGGAGTGTCGTGTGAGGTTTATATTGATCACTGCAATTTGTAGCATCTGTTTAAGCAGAGGGATTTTAATCTGATGCAGCACAGGTGGCTTGAGTTACTGAAGGACTATGATAATACCATTCTCTATCATCCAGGCAAGGCGAATGTGGTCGTGTGTGCCTTGACAAGAAAGGCCAAGAGTATGGGTAGTTTTGGCATTCATTTCCTCAGAGGAGAGGCCATTGGCCGTGGACCTTCATTCCCTAGCTAACAAACTTTTGAGGTTGGATATTTCATAGCCTATTCGAGTTCTTGCCGCGAATGTTAAGGAGAATTGATTTCATTTGGGTCAATGTCGACAAACTGACCAAGTCTTCACACTTTATTCTAGTGATGTCTACATGCACTTCAGAGAGGTTATCCCAAATTTATATTCATGAGATTGTCTGGTTTCATGGGGTTCCTATTTATATAATTTCAAATAGATGCACTCAGCTCACTCTGCATTTTGGAGAGCATTACAAAGTGAGTTCGGTACCGGGGTAGAGCTCAGCATGGTCTTTCATCCGCAGACCGAACGCCAATCAGAGCGGACAATTCAGATTCTAGAGGATATGCTCTGAGCATGTATGATTGACTTCAGAGGATACTGGGATCGATTCTTACCGTTGGCTGAGTTTGCTTATAACAACATTTATCAGTCCAGCATCGTGATGGCTCCATTTGAGGCCTTTTACGGTTGAGGATGCCATTCCCCATCTATTGGTTTAAGTCCGGCGAGGCTAGGTTATATGGTATTCATTTGGTAAAGGATGCCTTGGATAAGGTAAATTTGATTTAGGGGCGACTTTGCATAACACAGTCTAGGCAGAAAATTTATGCAGATCGAAAAGTGAGTGCTTTGTTATTTATGGTGGGCGAGAAGGTACTTTTGAAAGTCTTGCCGATGAAGGGTATCATGAGGTTTAGAAAGAGGGTCAAGTTGAATTCGAGGTTCTTTGGTCCATTTGAGGTATTGGACTGAGTTGGTGAGGTTGCATACAGGCTTATTTTTCCTCCTAATCTATCGGGAGAATCCGGTATTCCATGTGTCTATGCTCCAGAGGTACCATGCCGACATGTCCCACGTGTTGGATTACATCACAGTTCAACCAGATGAGAGCTTTGGTTATTAGGAGGAGCCAGTTGCCATTGTTGACAGGCAAGTTTTCAAGTTATGATCCAAGAAAATTACAGCGGTGAAGGTCCAGTTGAGGGTTCAACCAATCGAGGAGGTAACCTGGGATACCAAGGAGGATATGTGGAGCAGATATCCACACTTATTCAGCATTTCAGGTATGATTCTAGACCCGTTCAAGGATGAACATTTGGTTAAGAGGTAGAGAATGTAATAACCCGATCGGTCATTTTATTTCTAGATCCTTATTGCCCTATTTATGACTTCTCGTATGTACTTTTCTTATTTTATGACTTGCAGAACGTTTGGTTTGGTTTTGGTAGGTTTCAGATAGATTGACTTGAGTCAACACTTTGACTAAATGACCTCAGAATAGGGATTTGAAGGTTCCAATTGGTTTGTACAGTGATTTTCGACTTGGGCGTATGCTTGGATCGAGTTCCAGATGGTCCGGGAGTGTTTCAGCATTTATTGTTAGAAGTTGGAATCTTAAAGGTATTAGAGTTTTCTAACTTTGATTTGAAGTAGACTTTGATTTTCAATGTCTGTTTCAGATTCTGAGCCTTGGACTAGGTTCTTATAGTGATTGGCAACTTATTTGTTGTTTACCTTGAAAATGGTAATTACAATTATATTTGATTTTGTGGCTCTAAAAATATTTGATATATTTTAATACCAGTTGCTTAGGAAATAGTTGCTAAGTGAGACGTAAGAAAATGAGATAAGAGTGGAGGATAATGAGATTATGCAAACCGAGCAGGTGAGAGACGGGGTCTCGGGCTTGGTCGAAATTGGCCTCGAGGTCGAGCTCGAGAGATTGATAGATGGCAGCCGAAGAGGATACAACAGTATTGAAGGCCTCAAAGACGGCTTTTTTCTGATCAATAACAAGTAATGAATGAACAACAATTAATGGACACAATAAATGAAAGGCAATAAATCAATAGAATAATTGTAAAGAATTCTTTGAGTTTAGAGAGCAGCGAATGTTCTTGTTCTTGGATTATATATCATGTGTCTTACAAAATGACAAGGGTCCCCTTTATATAAGAGGGGGAAACCCAATATAGTACATGTGTAATTAATACAAATATAAATGGCTGGTACAACCATTTAATGCCACGGTACGGGCTTGTACAATTTTGCGTACTTGGTCAGCTTTAACCACGTGCCTTTTGGAAATTTACTGCTTTTCCATGATGGTCTTCGATTTACACTACCTCGAGGCTGAGCGTGGAGAGTCCTCGACATGCCTCCTCGATGAAAAAACTCGAACTGCTTCGAGCCTTCTGAAGATGGGCTATGAAGCGCCATAATATCATAAAATCTGGTTCTCCAATTTTAGCCGTATACAGATAGTCCCGCGTTTCTTTAAATGAAGTGATAAGAAACGGTCTTGAATTCTTGCCTCAATGATATCTTAGTATGACGTCAGCCTCATCAGAACATTGAATGATGTGACATAAAGGCTGCAGAGGTTGCTGTCAGCACGATTCTCGAGAAGCCCACGAACCGCTTATTGGTCCGACCCTTCCGCTTCAAACATTCCCCAAGGGATTCTATAAATACTTCAATCATTTGCCTTTTCACAATTTTACAACTTCTTCAAGTCTTCAAAGTTTTACTAACTGCTTCCTACCCTCATCCTCTTTTTGCGCTTGCTTCTTCATCTTCTTTCTTCAAAGCTTAATTACACTTATGGCAAAAACTTCAAAAATGATACCTCAAAAAGAGAGAGCCGCTTCTCCATCACGCCCGTCTAAGGGCAAGTGAAAAACTCCCCTAGTATCGAACAGTGCATTCCTGACCCCTTCGACACCGTCTCCGATTTTACCATGAAAAAACCCCTTATACACCGGGAAGATGCGAGCCCATGTCTCTGTATATAAGTGTAGTGACCGATATAGAGAGTGTAAACTAGACTGCCATTGGGAGAAGGCAGCCCAAGTAGAAATCCCCACAGATGAAGAAAGCATAGTCACACCTGGCTTTCTCAGCGTATATACATACCCTTTTACACTAGGACCCGTAGATTCTTCCTCTCCATCGATTGATCCGGTGATTCTCGACTTTTGCTGTCAATACCGAGTGACACTTGGTCAGATTTATCCTTCTTTCTAGAGGATTGTATATATGATTCGACACATTTCCAACGCGGTCGAGGAAATGACTTTCACCCTTGACCACTTGATCAGATTGTACAACCCTCGTCTCTTCCGAGGGGGCCTAATTAAGTTGCACCGTCGATATGCCAAGGCGTTCTTTACCTGCATCGACAAGGATAAATATCGGGGATGGATGAGCCAATTTGTTAGAATTAGAACCTCGGACATCATCCGTGCTGATAGAATGTCATTCCCTGAGGAATGGAATAGGACACGTAAGTATCCCCACTTTAAGTATGTTTTACCACATCTTTCTCTCCTTATTGATTTTCTTCTAATGGTGCAGCCACCGTTTGGTTTCCCGGCATGGTCCAGGACCTTCCGGGGTGGGTAAAACTTTTGGATTCCGCTTTCCCATACAACAAACGCGTCTGGCGCGATTTGGCTAAAACACGGTGGCAGGCTAAGAACCACGGTATACTTCATGTTGTTGTTTCCTAATTCTTTGTAAGTATTCTCTATGGTTGTGAGTTTGATACATCACGCTTGTGCAGGCCTTGGGGAAGGAGTGTCGATGAGACCGCCCCCTCCTGGTGAGGAAGAGGCTTTGAAAACTGCTAAGGATAAGAAAAGGAAGAAGGAGACATCGGTGGGGTTTCTCAAATACAAAAAAGCAAAGGCTCGGAAGCCCAAGACCGATGCCATGGCCCTATCCTCGATGGCCCCTGAGAGCCTTCGAGCCGAAGAAGAAGACTATGATACGTGACCTTTGGTACAAAGGGCAAAACGAAGCATTGATGCTTCGAAAGCTGATAGGTGGGCGGCTTCTGAGTTGGAGACGGCCTATGCGGGCCTACCTCGAGTTGAGGAGACCCTCGAAGAGGGTTTGAGTGCAGACCCCGAGCCGCTCATCAGACATGGAACAGTCCATGTTGGTGAGCTCGGAGGGCTTGCTGCTGGAGCTTTTCGGGGTCAAAAGGAATCCCTGATGGAGGTTGATGTTGCAGGCGCGTTTCAATTGGGCCCGTCCTTCTCTCCAAGGGAGATACGAGATGCCCGGGGCAGGAATGCCCCCGGTTTGGGGACCTCTCGGGGAGAGGATGATTCCTTCAGATATTACTTTTAAGATGTTGAGGAGGAGACCAATATCGATGCCCCTGTTGCCCTCGAGGAGGCCGCGAGGCTCCAAAAGCAGGTGATTTCTTGATATAGCATGCTATTCTCCGAATTTCTATTATTGCTTTCTTACTTTCCTCCTTTATGTTGTAGGTCAAGAAGCTATATGACCAAACCTTATCCAAGATGCAAGATGAGTTGACTCACTGTGGAGGGGAGCTTGAGAAGATTACATCGGAGTCAATTGAGCTCGAGGCTCTATGCGCCTGAAAAGAAGAGGAGTTGATCAACCTCCGGGCAGGCTCGGAGAGAGAACTACAAGACAAGGCCGACTTCATCGAGCATGTATTCTGGTACTCATAATCTTATCTCTTATAGCCAGACTTGGTGCTAATTAGCTCATCTTCTGCATCTTTCAGATTAGCCAGAAGGACGCCCTAGTGGGGCAGCTCCGAGGGGATGTTCCGGCCTAGGACGCTGAAATCCTTGAATTGGCGCGGCTAAATGATGTTGTGACTTCGAAGAGGGACACACATCTGGAGAAGCTATCCTCGATTCGAGACCTTCTTCAAGGTGCCCAAGAGGAGGCTGCTGCATTATTTGCGGCCAAGTCTGAGGCCGATGAATTTGTCTCTTCGTACAAAAGGGATGTTGCTGCCGGGAATGATCGGGCCAGAGAGACATCTGCGCAGGCCGATCTAAAACTTGCTCGGACAGTTACTCATGCTCGCTTGCAACCCAGGAGGCAAGCCTTCGAGGAAGCGAACGTTAAAGGTGCCAATCTCTCTGCCGATATTGAAGAAGCCAGGTCCTTGGAGGAAAAATCGGCAATGTCAACTACGTTAGATGAAGGCTTTGAAAGCGGCCCGGGCAGCAGTGAAGGCGAAGAGTTGATTTACTTACTGTTTTGCTTTTCCCCTTTTTGTACATGGCATCCTCGGGGGGGGGGGAGTTTTTGTAAAAATACCCTTATAAATACATATTTTCTGGAATAAAAATATCTCTTTGTTTCATATCTTCCAAACTTTGACATCCAATGCTTAGGCGAAAGTCAACCTTCGAGCTATAAATTTAGCTCTTTGAGGCCTATTCTTGTAGTGACAGAGATCCTCGGGATTGGACACCTTCTTGAGGCTAGGTTGACATAGGAGTTTCGATTCCTCGAAAGATGCATGACATCGTCATTTATATGACATGACAGTGAAGTGACTGAAGTGGCCCTGCTGGTACACTTCCCCAAAAGCTGTACCGACCTTGTCAAAATTAATTGGCCCTCAAAGTGGGTGAATAGTCGCTGCTTGTTCTATATATAATTGCTCCTTATTTCGTTTAGGTCTTGAAACTTTGTAAAACTAGTTTTCTCTTAAATGTTTTCTTTCTTTTCTCAGCTTGCAAAACTGTTTGAGCTTTCTTCCTCCTTATCTTTGTTCAAATAGCTATGGATGTCGTGCCCACATCCGTCCACCAAGAATAAGGAAACTCTACCTCTGCTTCTCGCCCGGTCGGTGGTAAACCGCCAGCGTACGGAGAGTTAACCTCGAGCTGCTTTGCTTTGAAGAAAGATTTTGCACTAGAGAAACCCTTCGATGCTCCGGGCCATCGACAGCATGCGTCGAGGTTTATCCGATCGATAGAAGAAAACCACCCCGAGGCTGTGAGGAGAGATTGCGGATGGGGAAAAAATGTGATGGTGCAGATACCTCCCGAGAAGAGAATATTATCGCTTACGTGGAAGGATTCTTGAATATACCTACCCATTTACATTAGTTCCCCTCGACCGCCTTGTGCTCGAATTTTGCAAAACGTATCGAGTAACTCTGGCTCAAATTCATCCGTCCTTCTAGCGGATAGTGTTGATGATGAGGTACTTTACTGAAAAGGCTGAGCTCGAGTTTACCCTTAGCCACCTTATCAGATTATATCGGCCTCAGCATTGTCGAGGCCTGATTGCGTTACGACGGCGATACCAAGCATTTTATTTCCAATGATGATTAGGAGCGGAACTGAGGATGGATGAGTCGGTTTGTCCAAGTGAGGACCGTCGACATCATTCCTGTAGAGTTCCTGTCATTCACCGAAAAATGGAACTTCAAACGTAAGCACTACGTCTTACCTTAGTGCCCTTTACTCTTGTTCATTTATAAGAATGTTTCTTCTTCTCTTTCTCAACGGTCCCGTGGATGCCAGAAGAGATCCCCGATCTTGCAGGCTTGACTCGGAGGCTGGCAGCTTCCTCGACCTATGATGAACGCAAGTGGCAAGATCTATCGAAGAGCAGAGGAGAAGCAAAACACCACGGTATGAACCATGTGATTGTCTTTTGAGGAATGTTTTATTTTATATGTATTAACTCCACCACTACAGGTGTTGGTTGATTCTCCAAGGTGACATCGTCCCCCTTGGAAGAGGGGGGAGGACCCTCGACACTGAAATTGAGGGAGGATACTAAGCGAAAAAGGTCCTCGATGGATGAGGACATTCCCAATGAGGCGGGGCCTGCCCGGAGACACAAAGGAGACGCCGTCGCTGAAGAGGACTTTATATTCGTCGGTCATTCTGTGTATATCAGCTCTCCTCGGGCCCTCCCTAGGTTTTCGATCCTGTTGTGCCTGAGACCTCTAATCTTGAGGGAAAGGTTCCACGAGAGGGAAAGAGAAAAAGTCTTTCACCACCATCTGCTACCCCCCTCGAAGGTACTTCGAGGGTCGCTCGGGGCCAAGGGCCACCTAAATCAAGTGGAGTCTCGAACGATCATATCCCCATCGAGAGCGGTTCAACTAGGGTAATGGACCAGGCCAGTTGATGCATGCTCAACTTTTGAGAAGGCTCAGCGGATCTGCTCCGTGGTGAGTTTTGGCTGACTTTGTTGGATTTTTAGTTATGTTTTTTCATCCTTTAAACTGAAGCTTCTTAGCCTTTGACAAGCTCAAGTTCGAGATGCTTCATTGTGAGACCAAGTTGCGGGAAGCTTTGAGCAAGGAGAAATCTCTCAGACTTCTTTGCAATAAGAAAATGAAAGAGTTGATACAACTTCGATGGGAGATGCACCAAAGTCGATACTACAAAGGCAATCTCGAGCACCAGGTAATCCTTATCCTGAAGGAGTACATGCTTTCTTTCCCGTTTTTGAGAACTAATATTTCGGTGCTTCAGCTGCAGAGAAAAATGGAAGCGCTGGAACGCCTTTGGGGTGAAGTCGGGCAAGTAAACTCCGAATGCGATGTGTTGAAGGCAGAGATAGGCATTCATGCTATTTCCCAAAGGAATGCCTTGGCCAAGGCCCCTTCCCTCGAGGTACAACTTCGTAATGCTCTAGAAAGTACCTCGATTCAGACGAGCAGGATTGCCAAGCTCGAGACTAATCTTTTGAATATGAAGGCTGAGATCATGGACGCCCGGGCTGAAGCTGAAGAAGTTTGAGCAAAGGCCGATAAGAAGGTGGTCATTTATTTGAAAGATGCTACTAATGCTCGGGCCGAGCTGAGGGAGCCTTTGACAGAGAGGGGGGGCAATGAGTATGCACGATGTAGGTCTCAGAGGGAGACCCTCAAAAAGATTCATGCTAGGGTCTTTGACCTCTTGAAAGGGATAAAGCAGGCCAAGGCGGATGAGATCGACGCCAAGTTTTTCCTTTCCTCTTGAGCCGATGTTGATATTTGAAGGCCGCCGTGGGAGATGGTCCGAGGGGCCTTCGAGGGAGCTGGTCCCGAGAGCAGATTAGATGTTTCTTTACTGTCATTTATATAGAACTCCTGTGGGAGCACTGTAAATGTATATTTGTAACACACATATATATAAAAAAAATTCTTTGGTATTTTTGTTTGTCGATAATTAGCTCGATGAGTTGGAAGTCTAAATAAAGCCCTTGGGGTTATAAATTGGCCCTGAGGATTTTTTAGGCTGTCCCGTGGGCTCTTACGCATTGGGTCAATACGACCTTTGATGTAGTTGTTGACTTGGCTCTTATGCATTTGGTCGGTAGGACCTTTATTGTAGCTGGCCACTTGGGCTCTTACGCATTTGGCCTTGAGGCACTTTAGTTAACTGTTTAGGGCTCAGTCTTCGAGTCGGGTTTCGACTCGAGCTCATCGACCCTTAGGTTTTCAAATCGCCCCTCAGGCTCTTTAGGATGGCGCTTAGGCTCTTACGGATTAGGTCGGTACGACCTTTAATGTAGCTGGCAACTTCGACTCTTACGCGTTAGGTTAGTATGACTTTTAATGTAGCTGGTGACTTGTGCTCTTACACAGTGGGTCGGTACAACCTTTAACTGGTCCTTTTTGAATTTTTTTAGAAGTAATTGAAGGCCTTTGATTTCATGGCGATAGTCGGACGTCTCCGAGTTACGTTAGTTTGGCCGAAGCCTTATGATGGTGGTCATTGTATTTGGGCATAGCCTTTTAGTCCCCGAGTGAGATAGCCTCGGTGTCTATATCGAGGGTATGCCTTTTTAGGGGTCTTACAAGTTCAATATATAGCTTTGACTTTGATATCGGGATTATGCCTTTTTAAGGTCTTACAAGTTTGTACATGCCTTGCTTGAGGTCTTATAGTTTTGATATCACCTCATGGATGGCTTACATTGGTGCCTCATGGAGGGCTTATGAGCTTGAAGTTACGAACCCTAAGGTCTTCCGGCTTCGAGTTAGATAGCTTGATGAGACAACTGTCGAGAACAGTCCTTGAGTCGGAGTTGATATTGCCTCATGGAGGGCTTATGTTGTTGATATTGCCTCATGGAGGGCTTACATTGGTGATATTGCCTCATGGAGGGCTTACATCGGTGCCTCATGGAGGGCTTATAAGCTCGAAGTTTCCAGCCCTGAGGTGTTATGGCTTCGATTTTTTGATGACTTGATGGGGTGATTGTCGAGGACAATCCCCGAGTCGGGGTTATGCCTTTTTTAAGGTCTTAAAATTTTGATGTTGTCTCGTTGAGCACTTATGAGTTTGAGCATGCCACGTCGAGGTCTTACAGATGTGATATTTCCTCATGGAGGGCTTATAATGGTGCCTCATGGAGGGTTTATGAGTTCGAAATTTCCTACCCTGAGGTCTTTTGGCCTCGAGTTTTTGGTGTCAGTTCCCGATTGTTTGGGAAATTTCTGGCCCTGGGGCCGTTTCTTGTGAAAATAGCAAACTTCTTTGATGCGCGAAGTGTTTTGATGATAAAAGATTCTCCTCCGATTACTTGGTACAAGTATATATTTTTTCACCATCGAGGGTTCGATTATTCTATGTGGACACAGTTCATTCGACCGTTTGGTCGTATACATTGTTCTCCTATCGAGACCCTCTTTGGCATATTTTAGTTTCTTCGAGGAGGTGATCTCCGGGGGGGGAGGAGGGATGCCCCTCAGTATTTGAGGTTGATCGAAGAGAAGCCTTGAATACTCGGTGAGTTCTCCTTATGTAGCATATGGATGTTGCCTCGTTAAAAACTTCGTCGATAAAACCTATTTGGGATAAATATGACATGAGGGAAATAGGGCGCAATGCATGCTTTAAAACCTAAGGCCTTCGAGCTGGAGGGTGCTTCGATTCCTTTCAATCGAACACCTGCACACAGGTTAGTGTAAAATGTGAAGGAAAGAGGAAGAGGGTTGTACCTTAACTGTGGTAGCGTTCATGCCTCGATATGCTTCAGCCACTCATTTCGAGGACACGACACGATCCTTTATTCGTTCATCCGAGAATGTGGTTTGTGATTGCTACTCAGCTGTTTGCTTGTTCCTTGGCTCCTTCGATGTAGAAGGTGTCAGTGCCGGTGCCACATCGTGTACTGAAAACATTTCTTTTGCTACCTGCTACTCTCCGTAGACTGTTCTTATTCCATCCTTCGTAGGAAACTTCATCATCTGATGAAGGGTTGATGGCACCACCCTCATACTGTGAATCCATGGCCTTCCAAGCAATGTGTTGTCTCTCATGTCACCTTCGATGACATGAAACTTGGTATTTTGAATTGTACCGGCCACACTGACGGGGAGGATGATTTCCCCTTTCATATTCTCACTCGCCATGTTGAATCTGTTGAGGACACAGGAGGCGGGCACGATCTGGTCGAGCAATTCGAGTTGCTCTACCACCCTCGACCTGATTATATTGGCCGAGCTACCTCGATCCACGAGCACACATTTAACTTGAAATTTATTTAAAATAAAAGAAATTACCAGGGCGTCAGTATGAGGTTGAGACAAGTTCTCTATGTCCTCTTCGCTGAATGAAAGAGCATGTTCGAGCACATAGCTCCGAGTTCATTTTTCCCTGGTGATGGATACTTTCGTTCTCTTGAAAACGGGTCCCTGAGGGACGTCGACTCCTCCAATAATGATGTCGATGACATGTTGTTGTTCTTCTATTTCATTTTTCATGTTTGCCTCTCTTTCGCGCAATTTTTTTTTTAGCTCGGTCACTAAGGAACTCTCGAAGGTGCCCTTTGCTAATCAGCCGGGCCACCTCTTCTCGAAGCTGTCTGGAATCATCGGTCCTATGACCGTGTGTACCGTGATATTTGCATATTAAGTTAGGATTCCTCTCCGAAGGATCTGATAGCACGGGTGTTGACCCATGTCACTATATAGTTTTGAAGATTGACAAATGGCTGACCAGTTGAACCAGGTCCATCAGAGCGCACATCTTGAACCTGATAGGCCGGCACATGAACCATATATGCCTAAGAGATATTTGAGAATGTGAAATACCAAAGAACCAAGAGATTGTCTCCTAATGCGAAAAGGTTGCAAACTGATGAGAAGATTGAAGTCGAATTGAGCAAGGAAGTAACAAAAGAAAGGAAGTTGAGTTTGATACGAATTTGTTCACCCAGTAGAGTAGGACTCGAATTGGACGACAAGCTCAACAATTGACTCTATAAATACTCGATGTATTTCTGCTGGGGAAAAAAATGCACAAAAGCTTAAGTGAATCAAAATCTTAAAGCAAAGTTCCCAGAGTTATTTTGCTAGCAGAATCATTGTGCGATCCAAAGGCTACAGTTTAACTAGAAGAACCAGTTCCGTCTGATTAATTATTTAGTCTAGTTGATTGTAGTAGGAGTTTTAATATTGTATCTTTTCAGCTTTCATAGAAGCAATTGTAATAGGTATGCATTGTTCAAGTTAGAGTTAACTTGAAGCTTCTAGAATTTAGCTAGGGGATACTTACCACAAAGGGATTAGAGTTAGTCCTAGGATTACAAAAGAGTTTATTTTGTAAGTCCGTTTGGATCAGAGTTTTTAGTGAAGTGTTTGAGCAAATCCTACTGAGGAGTAGGTCGTGGTTTTTTCACCTTTTGAGTGAGGTATTTTCCACATAAAAATGTCTGTGTTTTTACTTTACTGCTTTTAATATTATGCAACAGTAGAAGTAAGTACATCAAGAAGAACCAAGTTCTTCCAGTTAGACAGCACTCAAAAAATTGGGTACCTCACAATTAACTTATATAATTATGTGGTATTAACGTCTAAAAGATCAATTGGTATCAGAGCAGGTTATCCTTGAAAGGCTAACACCTTGGATAAGATCAAGATGAGTGCACCACCTGTAAATCGGAAAGGTCAATCAACTGCAAGGACACCACTCTTCAATAGCTAGTATTACTCTTGATGGAAAAACAGGATGAAGGAACATCTGATTGGAGAAGACTATGAACTCTGGGACATAGTCACTGATGGTCTTCTAGCTACCATGATGAAGACTGCTGAAGGTATAGATATACCAAAGACTAGAGTTAATTGCACTGCTGAGGATCTGAAGAAATGGGAGAAGAATGCAAAGGCCAAAAAGTGGCTAGTATGTGGACTAGGTCCAGACGAGTACCGCAGAATCCAAAGTTGCACCACTGCCAAAGAGTTGGGATAACTTACAAGTAGCCCATGAAGGAACACCTCAGGTAAAAAGGTTAAGAGGGACTCTATTATACTCTCAGTATGAAAACTTCACTATGAAAGAAGGAGAGACTATCCAAGAGATGTACACAAGGTTCACAACCTTGACTAATGAACTGAAGTCTCTAGGAAGAGTCATTCTTGAAGAGGAAAGGTTTGAGAAGATCCTAACAAGGGTCTTGCCTATTTCCTGGGAAAGCAAAATCACTGCTATCCAGTAATCCAAAAATATGGCAACCCTGAGATTAGATGAAATGATTGGAAACCTCACTGTCTAAGAATTGAGAAGGCAGACAATCAAGATGGATGGTCCAAAGATGAAGAGGAGTCTAGCACTAAGAATCACTGAGGGAACAGATCTGGAGGATGATGAGATGGCCATGATCACCAAAGAATTAAGAAACTTACTCATGAGGAAGAAGGGCATCTCTAGAGGAGGAAACTACAATAAATCAAAATCCCCAGAAAGGCCAACCAACGAGGGATGCTATAAATGTGGTAAGACTGATCATCTTATCAAAAACCGTCCTCAATGGGAAGTAGAATAGAAAAAGGAGAGATATGAAAGAAGGAACAAGAATAAGGAACAGGTCCAACCCAAGAAAACCACAACAAAGTTTATGGTTGTTGCTTAGGGCGGAAAGTTTAGATGAGGAATCAGAAGATGGGGAGACTGAAGATCAGGCGCTTATGGCAATTGGAGTCGTCAGTCGCTTATGGAAATTGGAGAATCTGATGAGTAATCACATGAAGAACCAGAGGTAAGTATCTCCCATCTTAAAAACAAAGTAAAGTTCCTATCTAAGGAAAAACTCTCTAAGTTGCTACTTGATTTCATAGATGATTCTGAGGAAACAACCAAAGAGAAGGATCAACTATCTAAAGAATGTGCAATGTTAAAAGCAAAGTGCATGAACCTGGAAATCAGAGTCAGTGAATCTGTAAAGAAAAACACTGACTTGTTTAACCAAGTTCATCCACTTGAAACGGAGATTCTAGAACTAGAATCTGAAAACTTAAAGCTAAAGTTAGGATCCAGTAAAAAGGTTGTTGATTATTCTCATATCATTTTAGAAGAAATGTGGGAAAACTAAAAGATAAGATGTATGCCAAGGATGAACAGATAAGAACTCTTAATGAATAACTTGGCAAAGTCAAACATGAATTAGATCGAACTTTTAAATGGAATAAATACTTGGATGCCCTTATATGGCTTCAAGAGAATCATAGTAGCAACAGGAGAGGGATTGGATTTGGATGTCAATTGCCCAAGTGGGATCCCAAAAGCAAGTATCTCACTCTCCATGAGAATAAAATCTGCACCCATTGTGGTAAGACTGGGCACTACAAATATGAGTGTACTACAAAAGAGCAGGTCAGTCGAAGAAATGAGAGGTTTGCAAAAAGGAAAAACTGGCTACCAAATTGGGCCAGGAAAAATTTGATTCATCCATTCTCTCCTAGAAAAGTACCCAAACTAGTTTGGGTTCTTAATACTAACCGCTGATTCTTTTGTAGGTTCAAATGAGAGGAGGCAGTCAAATTTGGTATTTGGATTGTGGCTGCTCCAAGCATATGACTGGGAACATGGAACGGTTCCTTTCACTTGAATGTCTCAAAGAAGGAAATGTCTTCTTTGGAAACGGAAAGAAAGGTGAAATCATTGGGTTTGGTAAGGTAGGTAAGGATGACACATGATCCATTGAACATATGTATCTAATAGATGGCTTGAAAGATAGCATGATCAGTGTATCACAATTGTGTGACAGAGTTAACCTGGTTGCTTTTACTTCCACAAAATATTTTATGATTAATATGCTTACTGACAAGATTGTTTTTCATGGAAAAATAATGAATAACATCTATGTCATAGACTTGTCCACACTGTCTAAAAATGAACTCACTTGCCTAAGTGTGTTGGACAGTGATCCCCTCCTGTGGCACAAATGACTTGGTCATGCGAGTCAAACTCAGCTTAAGAAACTAGTCTCTAAGGACTTAGTGGTAGGACTTCCTAACATTAAGTTCAAGGAGGACAAAGTTTGTGAGGCATGTGCTAGGGGGAAGCAGGTAAGATCCTCTTTCAAAAGTAAGAAAATAGTCAGTACCACCAGGACACTGGAACTGGTTCATATGGATCTATGTGGTCCTATGAGACCTCTGAATAGAGGTGGTAAGAGATATGTGATGGTGCTAGTGGATGAGTATTCAAGGTTCACTTGGACCTTATTCCTGGCATCTAAGGATGAAGCATTTTATATGTTCACCTCATTTGTCAAGAAAACTCAAAATCAATTAGGACATCAACTAGCATCAATAAGATCTGACCATGGTACTGAATTTGAGAATGCTATGTTTTCCGAGTTCTGTGATGAACATGGTGTTAATCATAACGTTTCTGCTCCTAGAACCCCACAAAAAAATGGGGTTGTTGAAAGGAAAAACATAACTCTTGAAGACATGGCAAGAACCATGCTTCTATCTAGCAAACTACCTCACAGCTTCTGGGCTGAAGCAATAAACACTGCTTGTTACATAATCAATAGATGCATGACCAGACCTCTGGTAGAGAAAACTCCCTATGAATTACTTAAAGGGAGAAAGCCCAACATATCCCACTTTAGGGCTTTTGGATGCAAGTGTTTTGTACATAATAATGGCAAAGATTCCCTAGGAAAATTTGACCCCAGAAGTGATGAGGGAGTATTCTTGGGATATTCATCACATAGCAAAGCTTATAAAGTGTATAATAAAAGAACTATGTGTGTAGAAGAAAGTATACATGTTGTCTTTGATGAAACTAACATTCTTGCTGAGAGACAAGAACCTGAAGATGAGGAGCTTGGACTGGTAAGAAGCAGTGATCACATTGAAGCAAACATGGAAGGTGGAATAGGTGATGGACCAGGTTCAACTACCCCAAGCATCATGACAGGGGGAATTCAACATATGCAACCTGGCCCTGATCCTGCTCCATGCAACAAGACACCGTGGAATCATCTAGGAATGAACATCTAGTACTTAAACCACATAGATATTAGAGTTCTCACCCTCTTGAGAACATCATAACAGATTAGGCATCCGGAATCAAAACAAGATCATCCTTAAAAAATATGTGTGTGTTTGATGCCTTTCTATCCATAATCGAACCAAAGAACATTGGGGAAGCCCTACAAGATGCTGATTGGGTAAATGCCATGCAAGAAGAGATGAATCAGTTTGAAAGAATTCAAGTATGGCACTTGGTTCCTAGGCCACTAGACAGATCAGTGATTGGCACCAAGTGGGTCTTCAGGAACAAGCTCGATGATGATGGAACTGTTACAATGAATAAGGCAAGATTAGTTATTCAAGGGTATAGTCAAGAAGAAGGAATTGACTATGATGAGATCTTTGCCCCGGTGGCAAGACTAGTGGCAATCAGACTTCTTATAGCATTTGCTGCACACATGGAATTCACTCTTCATCATATGGATGTTAAGAGTGCCTTTCTCAATGGCTATCTGAAGGAAGATGTATTTTCAAGCAGCCTCCAGGTTTTGAAAGCAAGGGGTCACCTGACCACGTATACAAACTCGACAAGGCTCTATATGGTCTCAAACAAGCACCAAGAGCATGGTACGAACGATTATCAAAATTCCTGCTAGAACATGGGTACAAACGAGGTAAAATTAACAATACCTTGTTCTTAAGGGAAAAGGGTAAGGATCTCCTAGTTGTGCAAATATATGTGGATGATATTATATTTGGGACGACTTCTGAAAAATTTAGCAAAGAATTTGCTATGATAATGGGAAGTGAGTTTGAGATGAGTATGATGGGTGAGCTAAACTTTTTCCTAGGCTTGCAAATTAAGCAAACACCAAATGGAACAATGATCCACCAACAAAAGTATGTGAAAGAATTGCTAAAGAAGTTTAAAATGGAAGACTCAAAAGAAATAGACACTCCCATAGCCACAGCTACAAAATTTGATGTGGATGAACCTGGTTCATCAGTTGATCAGAAGCTATACAGAGGGATGATTGGTCTCTATTATATCTCACTGCCAGCAGACCTAATATTGTGTTCAGCGTGGGATTGTGTTCTAGGTTTCAGGTAAATCCAAAGGAGACCCACCTCACTGCAGTGAAAAGAATTTTGAGATATCTGAAAGGCACCACTGATTTGTGTCTTTGGTATCCTAAAGGTAGTAATTTTGACGTTGTAGGATATGTTGATGCTGATTATACAGGTTTCCTGGTTGACATGAAAAGTACTTCAGGCATGGCTCACTTTTTGGGCTCCTGCCTTGTCTTTTGGGCCATCAAGAAACAAAATTCAGTAGCCTTGTCTACTGCTGAGGCTGAATATGTGGTTATAGCCTCATGTTGTGCCCAGTTGCTATGGATCAAGCAACAACTCATGGATTTTGGTATTTATGTGGGATGTATTCCTATTTTTTATGATAACACTAGTGCTATTAGTATGACGAAGAACCCGGTTCATCACAAGAGGACTAAGCACATAGATGTTAGGCACCATTTCCTAAGGGATAACTATGAAAAGGGAATGATCTCAATCGAATTTTGTGCTACTGATCATCAAATTGCTGATATATTCACTAAAGCACTTAGTAGGGAGCATTTTGAGAGAAACAAGCTGGAATTAGGGATGATTAAGATCACCTGATAAAAAAACAAATCGAAAAAAATTCTTAAAAAATGAAAAAAAAAAGTTGGCTAGAAAATTTTAATTAGGTACTTAATCAGATTAATAATTGCTCAGCATCATGTCTTTATTGCCATACTCTTTTCCCATGTATTAATATGATTCCCTGGATACTAATGATGTTTATCTATCTTTGTAAATTGAGGCAATTTAAAAATTTCTAACAGGATGAACCCGGTTCATCCATGCTGATTCATCTGATTGACGAGGTACGTACTCTTCTCCATATATTAATTCAATTATAGGATTCTTTCCATAAATTGGTTCAAATACAAATACTTCGTACTTACCCAAATTGAACCAGTTTCAAAAAGTCTAGTCTTCACTTAATTAGCCTAGTTTTTGGGTGAAATTAGAAGTCTAATCAGTATCAGTCCTTCGACGATTAGACTCCTACTTGAGTACACATTTTGCATGTTGAAATCTCCCTAGCCACATCTTATAAAAGGACATCATTACTCTTCTCTTCATAAAGCAACCGTCAAATCAAGTTCAACTCATTCTACACAAACCAAAATTGATTACTCGCCCTTTCTTCCTAACAATACATAATCATGTCTTCACCACCACCCGCTTCTTCTTCTAATTCATCACCTAATCGTGATTACGTTGGAGAAAATTTTGAATCTGTATCCAATTCTCCATCTGTATACAGTTCTCAATCACCAGAAATTTTGTGAACCCCTGAAAATACACCCATTCCTGAACCCACTCCAAACCCTACTCCTGCCCCCAAGAATCGTCGTTTCAAAGTTCTTGCCCAGAAATCTGTTGCTTTAGGTACTAGAGCAAAATTCTTGGAGGATTATTGAAGCGGACAAAGGTTCCAAGTCAGATTCGTCTAGTGAATCTTTTAAATCAGCCAACGAGGAAGACGCACCTGGTTCAACAAGTTCTGAGAAAGGTAATCCTGAAATCAATTCTGAATTTGCTTCTGCTGGTAAAAGGTTCGTGTTGGTTGGGTCTGTTATTGATGTTGAAGTGTCTAAAAGGCAGAGGGGTGATAGAAAAGAAAGAATTATTTAGAGCGAGGGAAAAGAAGTTGAGAGGTGATCTGGGGAGGATGGTACCATGCTGGTTATCTGTGATCCCATTCCTGAAACTGCTGGAGAAAACGTCACAGAGTTTGGGGGAAGCATAGTTTAGGAGGTTGTAGCAAGTCTTGCAAGTCTGAAGAAAGGAACAGATGGACCTGTTTCATCTGGGGAAGAAACATTGGCTGAATGGCTGAAGAAACTGGGGGAGTCCTATAACCCCAAGAAAAGGAGGACTCAGAAGTCCAAGAAGGAAACTCACCCAGTTTCTTCAAAGACAAGAAAAGTTTCTGAAGCTACTGATGTTCCTGCTCCAAAAGTAAGAGCTACTCGTAGCACTGTGATAGATGAATAAGAGAAATTAGAAAAGGCTCCGAAAGAGAGAAAGAAGAAGAGGGCAGCAAAGGCAAAAGCGAAAGTTAGAGAGCATGTTGAGGCTATTGAGATAGAAGAGAAGAAGTTGGACCTGGTCCAACAGGAGGAGCATCCTGCTCCAGGTGTGGCTGAGACACCAAAACCCACAAAGACTAAGGCTTCTTCAAAGAATTCAGCTAGAATGTCTGTCACACCAACAAGATATGTTAAGAGGACCAGGGCCAAGCCAAAGAAAGTGAAAATTGTTGAGAAAGAGGATGATGATGCAGACTGGAGTGGAGAGGAGGAGAAGGAAATAGGAGAGGTGACTGACAGAGTTACCATGTTTGGAAAGAGAACAATACTGAAGGGTAAGCTGATGAAGGATCTATAGGATCCTGGAATGCAATATCTGCTGGAAACTCTGGAGGTGCAGGGCTGGAAGGACATGGTCCTTCGCATGGGAGGTAGGCTAGTAAGGGCTGAGTTGGTAGAATTCATAGGAGATGCCATTGTCAAGGAAGGCAGGGTCACCTCCATGGTCAAAGGAATTGAAGTTTCCTTTGATGCTAAAGAACTGGGTGTTATTCTGAACATACCAGCTGAGGGCTATGAGGACTACACAAGGAAAAGATAGCCTTGTCTATATGGGATGGCCTCAACAATCAACATCACCAGATTCTTCAGTGATAATGAGAAGGAGATTGAACCAAGGCCAGTCTACAAGAGTGAAATGAAGCCAGAGCACAAGCTATTATTCGAGTTCGTCATCAAGTTCCTACTGCTCAGACAAGAAGAAGGCACATTGAGAATTATATGGATCTGACCTTGATTGAGTGCTTGTATAGGGGAAAGAAAATCAATTGGCCGGCTTTCATCATCCAACTCTTGGACAGAGTTGTGAATGGAACCAAAGCACACACAATTCCATATGGCTTCATTCTGACAACAGTGCTTGCACAGTTTGGGGTTCCAGTGAAGAAGGCTGAGATGGCTACTGCCAAAGACTATTTTGGGAAGGAAACTTTGCTGACATATGACTACAATGTCAATGTTCCTGTGGATGAACCTGGTTCATCTAGGAAGCAACCAGTCAATAGCAAAGCTAGAACTCTGGTGCAAGAAAGCGAGATCAAGGATATTGAGATCATTCGTTTGAAGTCTCGTGTGATTGAGGTTGAAGCTGAGCGGGATCCTCTTAGGGATGAATTAGAAAAGGAGAAAGAAAAGAACGAGGGTGTTCTTAAGCAGATTATTTCTCTCTTACAATACAAGACCACAACCTCCTCTGCACCTTCCCATCCTTAGGCTATCCAGAGCTACCTCATAACCATTCAAGTGCCCAGTTCGGGACGTGTTTCTGTCTTTTTAGACTTGTTTCTATTTTTACTCTGTTTTTTTATCATGGTTGGTTTGTTTTTGTTTTTCTATATGGTGGTTGATAATCATTACTAATCAATGAATTTTTCTTCTAGTTATTGACTTGTCTCAATTTCTTATTTAGCTTACATTTATTGGCTTCTTGTGTTGATTAATCATGCTTTGCACCTGCAGTTGCCTCAATGGCCATGATTAATAATTAATAAATATGGTAAGTGTATCATTTTGCAAACTTTTCGATGATGCCAAAAGGGGAAAGATATGTGCTGAACTTTAACTTTTTCAAAAAAAATTCAAAGTGATATTTATAACCTAATGAACCTGGTTTCTCTATGATTAATGCTTAAAACCATACAAAGTGTTTGAAGTGTATACAGGATTAAGCACAGAGTTTGTCATCATCAAAAAGGGGGAATTTGTTGACCCATGTCACTGCATAGTTTCGAAGATTGACAAATGGCTGACCAGTTGAACCAAGTCTATCAGAGCACACATCTTGAACCTGATAGGCTGGCACATAAACCGTATATGCATAGGAGATATTTGTGAATGTGAAATATCAATGAACTAAGAGATTGTCTCCTAATTCGAAAAGGTTGCAAACTGATGAGAAGATTGAAGTCGAACTCAGCAAGGAAAGTAACAAAAGAAAATAAGTTGAGTTTGGTATGAACTTGTTCACCCAGGTAGAGTTGGACTAGAATTGGACGACAAGCTCAACAAGTGACTCTATAAATACTCAATGTATTTCTGCTGGAAAAAAATGCACAAAAGCTTAAGTGAATCAAAATCTGAAAACAAAGTTCCCTGAGTTATTTTGCTAGCAGAATCATTGTTCGATTCAAAGGCTACAGTTTAACTAGAGAACCAGTTCCATCTGGTTAATTATTGAGTCTAGTTGATTGTAGTAGGAGTTTTAGTATTGTATCTTTTCAACTTTCATATAAGCAATTGTAATAGGTATGCATTGTTCAAGTTAGAGTTAACTTGAAGCTTGTAGAAATTAGCTAGGGGCTAGTTACTCCAAAGGGATTAGAGTTAGTCCTAGGATTACAAAAGAGTTTATTTTTTAAGTCCGTTTAGCTTAGAGTTTTTAGTGAAGTGAATGAGCAAATCTTACTGAGGAGTAGGTCGTGGTTTTTTCACCTTTTGAGCCAGGTGTTTTTCAC